>JAOPTO010001356.1:236344-430099 GCA_033822845.1 Tetrapedia diversipes | reverse complement strand
ACTAGAACTACCGGCGATTAAAGTGTACTTATTTGCATGGAAAAAATCAAATTGACGATTACATGAAAAAATACTGAATGCTTAGAAAACAAATCTTTATTCATACCTTTTGTAGAAAATCATAGTAAATTTTAGAAGCTTTACAACTGTGAATTTATAAGGCTGCTATGAGTAATCACCAACTGGTCATTTTGACTGGTCTGGTAGTTCTAGTGTTAAATACAGTTTTAGTTTTTATAACACAAACGCGCGACATGACTATTTTCTTTACTGTTCCGTCAGCAAAGGGTTAAACAACAACTGTGCTGAATAAAATAATCGTTGCCCTAATTTAACAAGAATATTTATATTTCTTCGTGAATAAAAGGGTTAAAGTTGCAATATATTTTTTTCTCCCGCGGGGCACCGCCGAGCGATGCAAGGAATGCGAGCCGAGCGATTCGTTTATTTTACATTTCTAGGACATCTCGAGAAATCTGACATTGACGGGCTGTGTTGGCGTCATGTGTTGGAATTCAAAGCGATTCGTCACGTATTTATGCTACACGCGTTGCGGAAAATTCATCGTACATACATATCCCTGTGCGTCCTCGCGATTTAACGGCTATTTAATGCTGTCGAGCCGATCGAACGAACGATGATGTATGGCCAAATAGGATTTAATGAGAGTACGTTGGAAAAAAAAGCAGGATGCGTTGCCAGGACGGTGTTCTGTAATTGTTCTGCATTCGGTGGGAAACGAGCAAAAAATGTTGGAGGCCAAGAGATATTTCTACGATTCTTTAATTAGTAACGGGGATAATTTCTTTTTTCAAAGGGAGATGTTTAAAAGAAAGGTTGAAATTATGGGAAACACAGAAAAAAAGGTGAAAAATCCGGAAGACGTTTAAGAGATAAATTGAAATTAAGGGAAACACAGAAAAAAAGGTGAAAAGTCCAGGAGATATTTAAAAGACATTGAAATTAAGAGAGACAGAGAAAAAAGGTGTGAAAAATCTGGAAAAGGTTTAAGAAACAAATTGAAATGAAGGGAAACAAAGAAAAAGGTGTGAAGAATCTAGGAGATATTTAAAAGACAGATTGAAATTAAGGGAGACAGAGGAAAAAGGTGTGAAAAATCTAAAAATGTTTTAAGAGACAGAATGAAATGAAGGGAAACAAAGAAAAAGGTGTGAAGAATCTAGGAGATATTTAAAAGACATTGAAATTAAGAGAGACAGAGGAAAAAGGTGTGAAAAATCTAAAAATGTTTTAAGAGACAGATTGAAATGAAGGGAAACAAAGAAAAAGGTGTGAAGAATCTAGGAGATATTTAAAAGACATTGAAATTAAGAGAGACAGAGAAAAAAGGTGTGAAAAATCCAAAAATGTTTTAAGAGACAGAATGAAATTAAGGAAAACAAAGAAAAAAGATGTGAAAAATCCAGAAAAGGTTTAAAAGACAGATTAATATTAAGGGAAACAAAGAAAAGGAGATGTGAAAAATCCAAAAAAGGTTTAAGAGACAGATTGAAATTAATGGAAACAAAGAAAAGAGGTGTGAAAAATTCAGAAGACGTTTAAAAGGAATTCGCAAGAAAAAAGGTGTGAAAAATTCAAAAGGTGTTTAAAAGAAATTCGCAAGAAAAAAGGTGTGAAAAATTTAGAGGACGCTTAAAAGAATTTCGCGAGGAAAAAAAGGAGGCGCTGAAAAAAGGTGTGGAAAATTCAGGAGATGCTTCAAAAGAATTTCGCACGTAACACCAGGCAAACGCAGTAGGATATCTTGGAAGATGTGAAAAATCTGATAAGAAGAATGGGACAGCCCAAACACGTGAGGGACACGATTTTAATTGAGGACAAGCGTCACTGATCTTTGCACAAGTCGTGACAAATAAAATTTATCTTCGATATAATGTCACTGTACGTCGGAATCAGATTGATTTTCGTGTACTATCTTATTGAAACGATCAACACCGTTGATGAACGTGCACATTTTTTTATCGTACTTTTCCAACCCGATCACTGCACGTGTAAAACGTGTTTGTGTGCTTTGTTACACAATAAATAAAAACAATCGACTGCATCGCGTTCACGTAATATCGTTCAAACGTCACCCGGTCCCTTCGTCCTCAACCCTTTGGGCACGTTTGACGTATCAGAACGTCACGTATTTTTGTTTGACGACATTTAATGTGGTCATTTTTGCTTATTTCAGAGTAATTTGTATCAATTGCAACAGTATTAATTATTGCATAAAATCCACTGGTTTTACATGCCTAACAAATTAAATGCGTTCCACGTGCAAACAAATTTTCAAACAAACGTGTACCCAAAAAGTTAATGATCGATTGAGAGAAAAATTGAAAAATTAAGAAACGAAGATTAACGCTAGATCGCCAGAGTGAGTCAATTTGACTCACTTATGAATTGTTAAGTTCAAGTATCATATGAAAGGAATAGAAACAAGGGCGTTTGTAATAAAAAAATCTCAGGGAAAATGTATTTTAAAAACAGAATAGTATATGTGAAAATTTTTTTAAAAATAAAGTTTTCTTTTTTTTCTTTTGAAACTTCAATTTTCATGCTTGAGTCAAATTGACTCGTTTCAGACTCAAGTATCATATGAAAGGAATAGAAGTAAGGGCATTCGTAATAAAAAAATCTCAGGGAAAATGTATTTTAAAAACAGAATAGTATATGTGAAAATTTCTTTAAAATAAAGTTTTATTTTTTTTTTTTTGAAACTTCAATTTTCATGCTTGAGTCAAATTGATTCGTTTCAGACTCAAGTATCATATGAAAGGAATAGAAGTAAGGGAGTTCGTAATAAAAAAATCTCAGGGAAAATTTATTTTAAAAACATAATAATGTATGTGAAAATTTTTTAAAAATAAAGTTTTATTTTTTTGTTTTTTTTGAAACTTCAATTTTCATGTTTGAATCAAATTGACTCGTTTCATGCAAAATAGCTACAGTAGCAGAGAAAAGTTCAAGACCAAAGGGTCAAAGAAAACCAATTAATTAATTAATAAGAAATACCACGATCAATAGAATTCGTATTCTATGCTAATCAGTAAAAATAATAAAAATAATTGTACGAACGATATTTGCATGCTATAAAACTATGTTTTGCATGGTCTCGTCTTAAAACTGTTGTCCGCTACCCATCCTACTGTTAACAGAATTGACACGAAGCACCAATCGTCGAACGAGGATTCGTGAAATAATTCGAGTAATAAATACCTTTCGGTTTGGACGCCGGTATCTGCATACGTTCCGAGATCGAGATGATCGAAACACGTTTCGTCGTGTGCGAACGCGTCATCGTTGATGAAAGATAGAAAAACGGAACGTGCACAAGCCACTCGGTCGGGTAGGGTCAAGTTCCGAAGTAAATCGTAAAAAAGACACTACGATCCATCAATCGGCCGATCGCCGCTTTATACTCCATCACCGAAAAAGGTTTCTCCCACTCTCACTTTCCAGCCTGCACGCTCCTCTGCATGCGTACACACGACAGCCACATTTATCACTTTTCTCCCTTATCTGAACGGAAAACACAAACGCGCATTGTTACAGACCCGCAACACAGTCCGACACTTTGAAATATTATTATATAACCGTTGTTGTGTCGTACGTGTCACGTGACACGTGACGAGGAATCGCGATCGGGCCTCCCGATCCCGTGTGCCCTTTTTTCATCCGAGGAGGAGGAGGACGACGGGAAAACGGGATGAATCGGGAAGAGAGATCGGTTTCGCCAATTAGATAATCGTGTTTCCCGGTTACGTAGCCCCGATCCTTAAGATAGAGATTAACACGATTTCGCATCCTTGAATGACAAATCGTTACTGACAGCGTAATGCTTCGCGATACGGTGCTCGACGATTAATCACGATAACGATCTCGATGTAGATTCAACTTTCGGTATCGTTTGATCGCGTTGACGTCACATTCAGGAGATTTCGATTACGATGTTTCATTGCTTTCCACGAAAAATTTTCTTTTCTTTTTTTTTTTTCTTTTTGGTGACAATCGTTATTCGATCGTGATCGTGAACGCTGTTTAAGCACGATGTTTGTTGGTTTATAAAAAGCTACCCTTGTTGTTTGTTGCGAGCTACAGTATGGAGTTTTGTCTGTTGTTGGCTCGTCCAAGTTTTATCTTCGCTCCTATAATTACATCCCGTATCTTACGGAACGATTGTGTTTTATGAAAGAGCAATGAACCATGGATGATCTATAAACGAAGATTAATAGGAAAGTAAGACGTAATTCTCACTTTAAATGTTATGTTTGTCCGATAAGTGTTGCATAGGAAAAGTTTGCGAGATACACTTATTCATTCTCACTTTAAATGTTATGTTTGTCCTGTAAGTGTTGCACAGGAAAAATATCTGAAACACACTTATCCATCCTCACTTTAAATGTTATGTTTGTTCCTGTAACATTTGTTGCACAGAAAAAGTATGTGAGACACATTTATTCATCCTCACTTTAATTGTTATAACGTTTATCCTGTAACATTTGTTGCACAGAAAAAATATGCGAGACACATTTATTCAGTCTCACTTTAATTGTTATAACGTTTATCCTGTAACATTTGTTGCACAGAAAAAGTATGCAAGACACATTTATTCTATCCTCACTTTAATTGTTATAACATTTATCCGGTAGCATTTGTTGCACAGAAAAAGTTTGGAAGACACATTTATTCTATCCTCACTTTAATTGTTATAACGTTTATTCTGTAAATGTTGCACAGAAAAAGTATGTGAGACACATTTATTTATTCTCACTTTAAATGTTATATTTGTCCTGTAAATATTGCACAAACAAAGTATGCGAGATACGTTTATTCTATCATGTTTGTTGAGGAATCGATGGAACGTTAGTTACAAGTATTCTATGGGAAATAAACTTGTTGCATCAAGCTTCGACTTTTATTGTGAAGGAATATACTATATTCAACAGTAAGTAAATATGAATTTATTATTTTATAATTATTCATCGTTCGAAAACTTCTTATACATAGTCATGATATCGTTTGTTCTCCTTGCGTACTTTTCTCATTCGTATCTCTCACACAATAAAAAGAGACCAGCTCATTATGTAAGGATATAAAAATAGTCGTTAATTAAACTTAAAGTAAACGCAATAACGCGATTAATGTTAAAGTTACAAACGAATCGCATATGTAACATTAAAATATATTCAATTATTCAAGAACTCTGTTCTTGTGATTCGTTTCAGGTAAGAGGGTTGTACAATTTATTAGAAAATATTTATATTCTAACTTATGATACGGTTTAGGCAAAACTCATGAATCGCTTTGATCTGAGTATTCACAACCTATGTATAAATTTATGTATAATCTGTATAAACACAGATTTACAATAATAAACTTGCTGTTAGTTTCATAAGTGGTCCTGAATATTAAATGAGCACAAAATAGATACTAGTTTAATACTTCTTCTTGTTTCTAATTTCTACATTTTCAAACTTTTTCTACTATATTTTTTTTCCACTAAATGTTTCTCTGAGAAATCAGGTCACCTTTAAATATTACAATAATATTTCAAATCCAAAGTAATAGGATTTTCACAGCCTGCTAAATTAATCATATTAATAATTATATTAAATGTTACCTTATATTGTTGCATTATTGTTACTATCTTGTTTTAGATGTACGAAAATGCAATAACTAATTAAAATTAATAAAGCAGCTGTGATTCCTTGTAAGATATATATCAGATCATTCTATAAGTAATGTTGCTTTTTCAATTAATTTAAAATGCAAAAGAGAAGAATGTCATATTGTCAATTTTTTTTAAATAATCTAGAGGTATTATTGTTAAAAGAGGTATTGTTGTTACGTTAAATTCGATTATTTTGCTAATTCTTTGGCACTTAAATTTAATTCTATCTATTTATACACAAAATCTGAACACAAATACCCTGATTCAAAATTATGAAGAGCAATTATAATAATTTTTATTCATGAGTTACCTTTTGAAAATTTGGAGCTTACGTTTCTCGTTTCGAACTTATACCTAAAAATTCGTCTTAGAAATTGTTCGACGAAAATTTCAAGTTTAGACTAGAATAGGTAAAAGCAACCTTGCGCCTTACAAACTCGAAGCTGAACCCTGTTTTCAAGATTAATTGCTTATTTTTCTAAAGCACAGCCCTTTCACATTATTTTTAATAACCTTTCGTTATCTAACCGATCACTTCAAAACAGAACAGCATTTCATAATTTGGAAAATCAATCGTTCTTCGTACCTCGCAAAATCTGAGATGTCTTATTTCTTCTTTAATTTTTATTATTTCCTCGAAAATAACGTTATTAAAAATGTATCATAAGATTTCTGGGGCTTTCGAAGAAAAGGTAACAGATTACTTTAAATATTTATGCCACTCTGATTTCTTTTCCATTCTTTTTCTGCTTATCCGCCATTTTAGGATCGTTCCATGGTTGAATTTCACCCTCGCCAAAGATAATGAAGATTAAGTTTCCCACGAAATAAATTCCAGCAGAGAGATAGAACACTATATTCCATTTCGTCGCGTCCGTCTGAAAACAAGAAAAAAAGATGGATATTGATATAATTATTGGTAGCAGGATTTTACATACAGGCTGTTCGGACGAAACTAAGAGAAAATTGAAGGGGTGACTCTATGGAACATTCTGAGACGAAAATCAAGAGTAACAATATTGCGTTTGATGCTTTGTTTATTAGTTATAAGCAATTAAAGAGCGGGCTATTTTACGCCTGAGAGTAGGCAAACGGGCAACACGGCAGGTTACCGCTGGCTGCACAGTGATGCTCCAGTTGCCTACTCTCAGGCGTAAAATAACCCGCTCTTTAATTGCTTATAACTAATAAACAAAGCGTCAAACGCAATATTGTTACTCTTGATTTTCGTCTCAGAATGTTCCATAGAATCACCCCTTTAATTTTCTCCCAGCTTCATCCGAACACGCAGTATAATTATTAGGATTATGTGAGGATTATAAAATTACCTCGTCGTCGACGATTGCTCCGCAAATTAACGGCGCGATCATCGCGATCACAGAAGCGATACAATTCGTAATAGACATCATTGTGCCAGCGAAATTCGGGCTTAAATCAATGTGATTGATCTGAAATCCGCAGAGAGATCCAGCGTTCAGTCCCACAGCGATTACAAAGATCACTGTAGCTACTACACGTTCGTGCACCTCTATCGAGGCGAGGCAAATTAAAGCTATAGCCGGTCCCCAGTGTGCTATGGTGTTGCAAACTTTTCTAGTCACACCCCTCGAGACACCCTTCTTCAGAGCGTAATCGGCCAACCAGCACATGGGGAAACTCAGGATCCACATCACCAAATAAGGGAGAGCCGCACTTAGACTACCCTGAAAAATAAAGATACTCATGAATTTCATTTACTCTCATTTAAATATTACATTAACCCTTTGCACTCGACCGACACCAAAATGGCACCCGGGAGATCGAATGCATCCAGTGTATAATATTTAACAGATTTTGTTGTATTCAATGTAAAAATAAATATTAGGCGTGCAAGTTAATTGTAGTTTCTTTTTTAGCAGGTTCAGAGTTTATTTAAATTTTTATGCCCAAAAGTTAGTGGATGAAGCATCCATAGTATAATAAATAAATATTATAATACGTAAAAATAAATATTATTGAAAAATATGTCCTTAATATAGCCGAGTGCAAAGGGTTAAACGTTCTACCATCAAACGTTACAGTGTGTTATTTCTTAAATCTGATTTTATGGTAACAGAATTCCATAATTTCACGTTCACGAAGAATTTGTACAATTTTTAAATTAATATCTGTTACAATTCTGTTCGTAATAATTGGACTTCAAATTTGTTTATGTGAAACAGAAGTGTGCAAAAATCTATGTACATATTGATGTTTAGAGAATGAAATAAGGCTATGTGAGTCTCGTTACCTTAGTCACTCTCGTGTAAATTTACATTTGCAACAAAAATTCCCGGTCTAATAATAACGTAACACAAACGGTGTGCAATATATCATTTTAAAATAGTGTTTAAGTCAGGCTCGTCGGAAGTTTCTTTTATTGTGATTTAGTTATCCGTATCTTAAGAAGGTAGCTTATAGTGATATCTAAACTAAAGCTTTACTTTTCCCCAGTTCTTAGGAGTAGATAAGACGTGGGTTGAGCAACGTCGTGTTAATATTACCGAATACGACAATTCCTTAGAAAAGCACAAGATTTTCTTTGACTTTGCTAGAGTACACTATGACGATTTATACGACCGTGCAATAAAATCGTAGAAAGAATGCACGTATTACTATCGCATACAAATTAATGGGAGATTATTATGCCAAACTTAATAGCAATACCAAAAAAAAAATAATGAAAATGCAAAATTCTGTTTATTTTTGTTAAATAGTAATAATGGCACTTTAAAATTATTATTAAAATTTGTATTGTACTCGAATAATTATAAGAATTATTAAACCTCTTGAAAATCGATGAATTTAATAGCAATACCAAAAAAAAATAATGAAAATGCAAAATTCTGTTTATTTTTGTTAAATAGTAATAATGGCACTTTAAAATTATTATTAAAATTTGTATTGTACTCCAATAATTATGAAAATTATTAAACCTCTTGAAAATCGATGAATTTAATTGCAATACCAATAATGAAACTTCAAAGTACCATTTTCGAATAGGGATGAATTTAATTGCAATACCAATGAAACTTCAAAGTACCATTTTCGAAAGGGACACGATAATCGTCCGGAAAATTTGAACTTTTCAACTGTTACCATTTTGAAATTAATCTCAGGGCTATACTCACTTCGTTTAAGTTGTACTTTAAGACTTTATCCATGTAAGTTGGTAATTCCGTGATTAACGTCCAGTAGCTCCAGTTTTGCCCGCAGTGCGCGATTATAAGGGCCCAGAATGGTACCGAAGTGAAGAGAGCCTTCCATGGAACTCGTTTCCTCTTTAATAAACGACAATAATTATTTATATAATTTATAGCGTAATGCTACATGAAATTCTTCGTTATATTCATTGCAATATTTTATATCGGTATTAGATGTAATCTTAAATGGCACAAACGCAATATGCAAATCTCGAGCCGTTATTTCTAATTTTTAGATCACTCGATAAGTGTTCCCATTGATCTGTTATCGTGTACTATTAACAGCAGACTGTGATGTTTAATGTATGTAAGATATTATATGTATTTACGTCATATAAATGGCATTTAGAAACACGGGTAGAAGGCCTATTCATGTGGAAAATTCAATGCGAACATAGTGATCTAGGGACTGAAAAAACGGCTAGATCGAGGATTTTTATGCAAATTCAAACTTTTGCATAGGAAACGGTATTCAGACAGAGATTCGTTTCGCCTCCCAAGTTTCATAGCTCGTAACAGTTTACCGTGGACATTTTGCATAACTCCTGTACACTATGTGCATTTGAATTTTCCATAAATGCAATAAAAGTGCAGAGTAAGCACATAATGCACGAAATTATACAAATTGTTCCAAGTGTAGCACATATTGCATTATTTAGAGGATGAAATAGTGCAATATGATCTAATTTAGGTTCCATTTTTTCATAAATGCTTAAAAATCCACGAATCCTATCAAGTTGATGCAAAAATTCCCATCGTTTTTTTCTGAAACACAAGTATTTACTTGTCATTACATTTATAATTGTTTAACATTACTATTTTAATTGTTTAACATTATAATTTTAATTATTTAACATTATAATTTTATTTATTTAATATCATAATTTTAATTATTTAATATCATAATTTTAATTGTTTAACATTATAATTTGAATTACATTATAATTTTAATTATTTAACATTATAATTTTAATTATTTAACACCATAATTTTAATTGTTTAACATTATAATTTCGATTACATTATAAATTTAATATTTTCCATTGCTTCTGAGCATTTTTTTGTCATTCTTCAGCCAATCAATTTGTAAAAGTTTAAGAAAGGAAACGAAAGTGCAGTGTTTCGTTTGCATAAACGATGGAAACTTTTTCACAGATATTTCAAATGTTTTTCGTGTGATTAGAAGAGCGGGACAAAAGTTTTACCGTCTCGTCTTCCGGTTCGTCGTCATCCGTACATTTCAAGCTATCTTCTATGTATCGCCGCTCTTTCTCCGATATTTTCGGATGCTTGGCGGGGCTGTCTGCAGTAAAGAAATAGAACAGGGCGCTCCAAACTATGGACAACGCGCCGAATACATAAAAAATAGACGGCCAGCCACCGCCTGAGGTCGCTAATGCCGCGGAAATCGGGAAACAGATCACGGTGCCGAATTGGGCTCCAGCGTAAGCGAATGTGCCTGAAATCAGTAACATAACAGCTGTTAAAAAAGCATAAGTAACAGTGTGATATGATAATAGCTTGATAATAAAATAATTAGAAATAATGAAAAATAATTTAAGTTTAAGACGAGAGGACGATATGCCTGAAATCAGTAACATAATAGTTGTAAAAATACATAATTAACAGTGTGATGTATATGAATGATAACTGAATAATAGCTTGATAATAAAATAATTAGAAATAATGAAAAATAATTTAAGTTTAAGATGAGAGGACAATATGCCTGAAATCAGTAACATAGTAGCTGTAAAAATACATAATTAACAGTGTGATGTATATGAATGATAACTGAATAATAGCTTGATAATAAAATAATTAGAAATAATGAAAAATAATTTAAGTTTAAGATGAGAGGACAATATGCCTGAAATCAGTAACATAGTAGCTGTAAAAATACATAATTAACAGTGTGATGTATATGAATGATAACTGAATAATAGCTTGATAATAAAATAATTAGATATACTAGTGTATACAGTAGCAGACAAAAGTTTAAGACGAGAGGACAATGTGCCTGAAATGAGTAACATAGTAACTGTAAAAATACATAAGTAACAGTGTGATGTGATAATAACTTGATAATAAAATAATTAGAAATAATGAAAAATAATTAGATACCCTAGTGTATACAGTAGCAGACAAAAGTTTAAGACGAGAGGACAATGTGCCTGAAATTAATAACATAATAACCGTAAAAATACATAAGTACCAGTGTGATGTATATGAATGATAGCTAAATAATAGCTGATAATAAAATAATTAGATATACTAGTGTATACAGTAGCAGACAAAAGTTTAAGACGAGAGTACAATGTAGAACATAGTTTTATGGTATGCAATTATTGTCTGCACATTCATTTTTATTATCATTATAGTAGAATAATAATAAACTATAATAATAATAGTAGAACACTGTTTATTGATTAGAACAAAATGCAAATTTTGTTTATCATATAAATTATCTTATAAATTAGTTAATTTAATTTCTTAGTTGACTCTTTGGTCTTAAACTTTTATAGTATGTATCTATTATACTAATTATTTTATTATTATTATTAGTCATTTCCTCTATTATATCATCATATATGTATCTTTTGTACTATGTTTCTTAAACATAAATCTAAAATTAACGTTTCTACAATGCACAACCATTAGCTCTATTTAATAAGTTGTCTGCGATCTAATCGTTCCTTATCTGGGTAAATACGGTTTTACAAAATCCCGCACTACAAACGGAAGATCTAACGGCGCTATTTAGATAGCGATTTAATCACTGTTTCTAAACGCCTAATTTAGAAACAGAAGTGAAAGTACGATGCACATATTTCCCTATTCTCGATGTAAAAAAAACTTCCGAATGCAAAAATCTCAGTGTACAAATTTCACTGTTGTTTTTGAGGAAATTAAATAAATAAAATTAATAACACTGAAACGATGCAATTAATAAATTATGTATAAATAATACTATTTGATCACAAAGCTTTGCACTTGGAAATTTTCGAAGATTGAAGAACCATCTTTCGAATACGAATATGTTAATAAAGAAAATGGAGTCCTTTCTCGCTTTTGCTATGTATTCTACGTGCATCTGGTGCAGTTTTGCAAATTTGAACGTTTCATAAAATGCATAAATTCTATCCGCAGTCTAATGATCAAGAATAATGAAAATGCCAAGTGGACGAAACAGGTAGGATCCGCAATAATTTAATCGTTACACGAACGACCATTACATCGAGATGTTAAAGGGGGTCAACAATTCGATATTCTGAACAGGTACACCAAATTATACTTGTATAGCACGTAAAGGTAGAGGTCAAAGATTGCGGCTTTTCCGGAGTACTCAAGGATTGTCCTTCGTCGCTTCTTCATTAGAACTGCCGACGATTAAAACAAATTCTACGTTATCGATCGAAAATATGGAGTCACCGTAGAATTTCAAGAAATGCATAAATTAATAATAATAATATTGAAAAAGGAACGATATATTAAAAAATTCTTGGATGAAAAAATAAAAAAGGAACGACACATTAGAAAAATCTTGGATAAAAGAATCTAGTATAACAAATGAAACTACTGTTAACATTGGTAATACTAATTTCAAACTGAGAAAAAATTGTCCAGAGATTCGATGTAATTGCGAAACTGTGAAAATAATGCCAAACTTTAACAAGTTCTTCGCCAAATTTGGGTGACACTCTTTTTCTTCAAGTTAAACAGGATTTAAAATTGGAATTTTAAAAGAAATTCAATGGAATAAGCATTGAAGTATAATATATATAAATATAAAATATATCAAATAACAATTTTTACTGTTTTTATATTTTTTTACTCCAATTTTCTATGCAATCGGATTTGGACCCAGCAGGAAACTCAGTCGAATCACGCTGAGCGACGAACGTGTTTATCATAAAATTTTCACAAATCGTATATCAAAGGAGGAAAAATTTTTTAAAACTTTGAAATTTGGATTTTTTAAAAGATTGTAATTTTTTAATAAATTCATCTCTCAGTAACACGAAAGGAGCAAATGTTTATCTATACTTCTTGCCAGAAGTCACAGTACATCGTAATAAGTTTATGTATAAAACTTTTTTATATAAGAAAATGAGTGAAGGAAGTGGAATTCAGACAAGCAATCCGTTTCACCTTATAAACTTCATAACTCGAAATTTACCATGTTTCTGAACACAATGTTCTCTTTTACACACTCCAATGTCCCAAAAAAATATAAAAATTCTTAGTCCATTTATAAAAATGTGAATTTGTACAAAGATCCACGGTCTGTTCGTAAAAATACGAATTTGCATAAAAATTCACGGTCTAATTGATAAAATACTGCTGATACATATAGAGTTGCACATTTTTAATGCACTGATGAACTTTCACAGTTTGCTTAATTTGCATAATGTGTCTAACCAGCTAAGAAACGTTCTGTTTCCTGTAATCGTTGAAGAATACAGATAGCGATCAGTTTTACCCTATAAACTTCATAACTCGAAATTTACCATAGATATTTTGCATGTTTCTACACACAATGTTCTTTTTTACACATTTCAATGTCTCATAAGAGCATAAAAATTCTCAGTCCAGTTATAAAAATGTGAATTTGTACAAAGATCCACGGTCTGTTCGTAAAAATACGAATTTGCATAAAAATTCACGGTCTAATTGATAAAATACTGCTGATACATATAGAGTTGCACATTTTTAATGCACTGATGAACTTTCACAGTTTGCTTAATTTGCATAATGTGTCTAACCAGCTAAGAAACGTTCTGTTTCCTGTAATCGTTGAAGAATACAGATAGCGATCAGTTTTACCCTATAAACTTCATAACTCGAAATTTACCATAGATATTTTGCATGTTTCTACACACAATGTTCTTTTTTACACATTTCAATGTCTCATAAGAGCATAAAAATTCTCAGTCCAGTTATAAAAATGTGAATTTGTACAAAGATCCACGGTCTGTTCGTAAAAATACGAATTTGCATAAAAATTCACGGTCTAATTGATAAAATACTGCTGATACATATAGAGTTGCACATTTTTAATGCACTGATGAACTTTCACAGTTTGCTTAATTTGCATAATGTGTCTAACGTTGAAGAATACAGATAGCGATCCTCACCAAGTCGTGCACGTTCAGACGGGGGCGCCCACTTGGAGAGGAGAGTGTGTATGCACGGTAAAAGGCAACTCTGACAGAGTCCTATGCCTACCCTACACGCACATACAGCGATGTAGTTTCCGTAATGAGCAACAGTCGGTGTCAGTATGTTCAGGATCCCGCAGAGAAATAGTCCAAGACTGAGCAATTTCTGGCAGCTCCAGACTCCTGCTATGTAACCGCTTGGTACTTGCATCACTGTGTACCCCAAGAAAAAGGAACTCAGAATCGTGGATTTCTCCCAGGTCCAGTTGAAGTACTGATAACAGTAACAAGAGAATTTTGTATTAAATAAAATTAACATAACAGTATGAAGTAAAGTATACAATAAAGTTTAAAACAAAATAAAAAGTATGCATAATCACTAGAAGTCACTATAATAGCAGGGTAATAAATTGTATTAATAATCTTAGAGAAAATTATTCTTTTAATAATAATAAATATTAATAAAAAATTATTATTAGTAACAGTAATTATTAATAAAAAATTATTCTTAGTAATAATAATTATTAATAAAAAATTATTAGTAACAGTAATTATTAATAAAAAAATATTCTTAGTAACAATAATTATTAATAAAAAATTATTATTCTTATTAATTATTATTAATAAAGATTATTATTATTAAATAAAAAGTATACATAATCACTACAAATCACTACTATAGCAGAGTAATAAATTGTATTAATAATCTTAGAGAAAATTATTATTATTAGTATAAAATAAAATAAAAAGTATACATATTCATTACAAATCATTACAGTAGTAGGGTAATAAATTGTATTAATAATCTTAGAGAAAATTATTACTATTAATAATAACTATTAATGGAAATTATTGTTATTAATAATATAATTATTAAAATTATTATATTCTTCTTCGTGAAAATATAAAACGTTTCCATTGCTAGAAACAAATCGAACTACACCATAAATGTGATTTATCCTGCAACAAAATCTGTCCAAGTACCTACTTAACATAAAACATTGCGTCGACGTTGATCTCTGATAGTTAATAGTACAGTTACATGATATTTTGTCGAGCGTTATCCATAGCTGGACCGAACACCGACTGGTATGCGGAGGTTGCCGTACCTCAGGGGCATTTTGACCGATATCTTAATTTCTTACAACTCGAAAGGCCACTGTCAGTAATCAAATGATAACAGTTCCACAAATTTCCGAATTCAAGTAGTCATGTTTAAAGCAGTGTTTATCTGAATTGGATAAAATTTTATTAAACAAAAACTTTGATGTATCTCATCTCAGTATTCTGCGTTTGGAATTTTTTGAAGATGGAGAATCTTCCTTAAGAACGAAAAGGGTTAAATATAAAGAAATTTCTGTGATTTGCACCTTTTCTTCTTCTTCCTTTTTTAAACAGGTATATACGGTTTTACATAACTTATTCTGGTCTGCAAGGATATGCAATGCGTTCATGGTGTTGTGTAATATGCGAACGAATGACATTTTCAACAATCATCGAATTTATCTGCGAATGTCATCTGCGGATGACGTCTGACACAGAAGTACCATCGAAGATACGATGTCTCTCAATAAAACCAAATACTTTCGCCGAAATATTTATTTACATAAATCGTCGGCCGTTACGAAAAATAAATTTTGTCCTTGCGTGTGGAAGTATCAGAAGTGATAATTGACCGTTCGAAATTTGTATCTTATCAGGAACGAGAAGATACAGTGAATTTCGATAGATTTGAATCGGGCAAATTAATATAAGGCTACAAGATCTGAGGCTCTCATCTTTTCTTTTCTTTTATCTATAATGTACTCTTATGTTTTATCAAACACGAAATTGATTTCAACGCGCTAGCTTTTCCTTCAAATTGTTCCATATGTAGAATGTGCTGGTAGAGGATTAATATCTCCTTGAATACCTTTCGTAACACACAAGGTCGGGTGGCTGACGTCACGCTAGACGTAAACGAGGATAATATATAATATGAACGAGATTCTATTGTTTTATCGTTGAAAAATAAATATCGAATTTTCGAACGATACGATCAAATGCTGGAGATTGATGACGAGGTCCCGTGTGACAGACGAATACGTATCGAATATGATTTTTTCTTACAATCTGCTATTTGTACAGTCGGTGAAAAAAGTCTGCGTATGAATACGTATCGAATATGATTTCTTTTTTTTACAATTTACAGTTACTTTTCGGTACAGTCGGTGAAAAAAGTCTGCGCATGAATACATATCGAATATAATTTTTTTTTTTACAATTTACAGTTACTTTTCTGTACAGTCGGTGAAAAAAGTCTGCGTATGAATACATATTAAATATGATTTTTTTTTTACAATTTTCCATCTGTACAGTTGGTGAAAAAAGTCTGCGTATGAATACGTACCGAATATAATTTTTTTTTTTACAATTTACAGTTACTTTTCTGTACAGTCGGTGAAAAAAGTCTGCGTATGAATACGTATCGAATATTATTATTTTTTTTACAATTTACTATCTGTACAGTCGGTGAAAAAAGTCTGCCTATGAATACGCATACAATATGATTTTTTTCTACAATTTACTATCTGTACAGTCGGTGAAAAAAGTCTGCGTATGAATACATATTAAATATGATTTTTTTTTTACAATTTTCCATCTGTACAGTTGGTGAAAAAAGTCTGCGTATGAATACGTACCGAATATAATTTTTTTTTTTACAATTTACAGTTACTTTTCTGTACAGTCGGTGAAAAAAGTCTGCGTATGAATACGTATCGAATATTATTATTTTTTTTACAATTTACTATCTGTACAGTCGGTGAAAAAAGTCTGCCTATGAATACGCATACAATATGATTTTTTTCTACAATTTACTATCTGTACAGTCGGTGAAAAAAGTCTACGTAGTCTAGTGTTATGCGAATTAATGTGAACACGTGTTTTATTTTATTCCACTGAAAAGAATGACCATTTTGGTGGAAAAATCAATTTTGATCGCAAATAAAAAACACAGAGTGCTAACTTTTTAATGAAACTGTATCCCTCTTTGATATCGTTGAATCTTTTTCACGACGGTACGACGTCACCCAAGAATCTCAAGTAATCTTGCATATTCATGTTAATTAGGGAATTTTGTACACTTATCAAATATTTTACGTATTCTGATCTTTTCGCTAATCCGAGTAAAATAAATGTTGATAAAATTTTTTTCACGTTTGTTTATCAGAAGGCGTAAATAAATCAAAAATATATATTCATATCTATCATACAGCTACCATGGACATATTGAAGTGTACGAAATTTGTTGTCATGATTATTACAAATATTATTAATTTTAAATAATTTTTTAAAACCTGTTCAAATCTCAACTAACAAATAAATTAATATTTACAAGATGTTGGACATATTTGTTGCATTGTTTTAAATATTTTTAATTTAACTGATGCATGCAAATTTTCGTGACTGACTGTACACCCTGACACAAGTTTTGGCGAAACAATTAATAATGTTGATACATCATTGTTAACCACTTTGTCATTATTAGTTATTTCTACAGAAAATAGACATTTTCACACACTTACATGATAAAAATTATATCCATGCATAATTTACCTCGAACTGATCATTCGGTTTTGACATTGTAACAACAGCTTCCGACATGCTCACCCGAAGACAATATCCAATAACCATCCCGAAGAACATCAACAATATCTGCAGGTGTCTGATCCCAAGACCACCTGAAATTCAAATTTTTTTTTTGTTCGTAAGAAAATTCAGATTTACGAAATAAACGTGGAACAACAGTTTCGATGTACAGTAGCAGGCAAAAGTTTAAGACCAGAGAGTCAACAAAAATAAAGTAATTAATAAGTAAACAAATTTCGTGTTCTGTATTAATCAATTAATACTATATTATTTTATTAACAATAAAAATGAATCTACAGACAATATTTATAAACCATGGTACTATACTTTATATTGTCTTTTCATCTTAAATTTATGTCCAATGTTTCGATGTACAGTAGCAGGCAAAAGTTTAAGACCAGAGAGTCAACAAAAATAAAGTAATTAATAAGTAAACAAATTTCGTGTTCTGTATTAATCAATTAATACTATATTATTTTATTAACAATAAAAATGAATCTACAGACAATATTTATAAACCATGGTACTATACTTTATATTGTCTTTTCATCTTAAATTTATGTCCAATATTTTCCTTCGTTATATTGTTTTATTTAATGGAGACACAGTTACTGGTCAGTTATACAGGAGCAAATGGAAATATTCAGAAAATACGTCAAGAAAAGTTTATTAGAAAAATAATTACATATTAAAATTGCAGTTGCATCTAATAAAAACATGTAGCTTAAATATTCAATTAATTTTGTGAGTTACTGTACTGCAGTACCAGCTTCAATTACATGATTATGTAAAGAGTTTATGTGATAGCATTCACATAATTACAATTGTATCATTAATGGTGCAAGTGTATCACTTGTAGTGAAAATCTCTATGAACACATTTGAATAAATAATTTATGCAACAACATTTAGAAAATCCAAAGTTGTATCCATATCTTTTCTAAAAATTGGCATGAGCTGATAAACATATATCGCCATTAATTTTGTGAATAACTATACTCTAATTATACTATACACTCATTACTATAAAATGGCCTAAATGGCTAAACGACAAGGATATCTTGGTCATTATTTAAATTATTCTATCATTAACCAAACAATTAAAATTTTTGACTAACTTATGCTCTATTAATGAAAAAAAAAAATAATAATAATAAAATTTAAGGCCTGGAATATAATTTTATTGCTCCTAATTTTCATTTAACCATTGCTCTAAATGGTACATACACAAATGATCTAGATTTTTATTTTTGTAACACTGGAAAAATTTGTCAGAAATTTTTTTACACTTATAAAAAGACCATTCGTGAAATTACACGCGTGTGTGTGTGTGTGTGTATGTGTGATAAAGAGGAACTTGTGAATGGAAAGGATACATAAGTTAGTATAGTACACAGACGTACACGTGTGCAATCGCATGTTAGTATACACGCAGTTTCCTTGTCACGTATGCTTATCTGGAATATATGTAACAAATATCGAAATTTTTTTTGTTCCTTAAAATAACGATAAAAACGTGTTTGTCTCAAACTCTTTTTTTATTATACAAATCAGTAGGTAAATGCATACACTGCATATATGTGTGCACGTGTGTGTGTGTGTGTGTGTGTGTGTTTTTGTATCACAAGTTAATACATATGTAATACACGTGTTGTCCTCGTGCTATCACTGCTATCGGTAATTTTATAAAGCAGCAAGACAAAACAAATGCGTAGAATGTTATTAGTGTTACTATTTTTAATTGTGCGAGCGACGTTTGTTAAACATTCACTTCGTGTTCGTACGAGGTAATCAATTTTCCACGCCTATTACGATCAGAACGTGTGTAAACGGGTTCAAGTGTAACTTTGAATTATTACAGCTTTCTAGCTGACAATTTAAATAACGTAAATATTTTAAACCTAACGCGAGCATAACGCAATGTACTCCATGTTTCTTGGCGATTTGAGATTTATCGATAATCGTCTTATAAATGTTGTTCTTAGGTAAGACAGAGATTATAGATAATATAGTAATCAAACGCAGTAGTGTGAATTTAACGATTATTATATATATTATATATTTTTATTATACTTATATATTACATACTATTATATATTTTTATTATACTTATATATTACATATTATTATATATTTTTATTATACTTATATATTACATATTATTATATATTTTTATTATACTTATATATTATATATTATTATATATTTTTATTATATTTATATATTACCTATTACTATTATATTTTTATTATATTCATATATTGCATATTACTATTATATTTTTATTATATTTATATATTACATATCATTATATATTTTTATTATATTTATATATTACATATCATTATATATTTTTATTATATTTATATATTACATATTATTATATATTTTTATTATATTTATATATTACATATTATTATACATTTTTATTATATATTTTTATTATATTTACAAATTCTCGTTCAAATTGAGCAACGATACGCGTGTACAGTCTAAAGCAAATATATTGGAGACAATATATTGGAGATAATTATGTCTGTTGATTTTATCGGAATTAAAAAAAAATTTTGTTTGCGAAACAAATTGAGCGATAAAACCGAGTTGCATGTATCCCTTTGATCCCGCTTCAGTATCGCGAATTTAAATGATAGTATCAACTGTTTGAAACACGACACATGAAAATTAATATTGTGTAAAATGTTAAAACTGCATAAAAATCGTCTCGAGTAAAAACTTATGTTTAGTTTTTGGTGACGTTTCTTCTAGTTTCGTTTAGCAACTAAGATAAAGAACAATCGATAAATTTCACTCTTCGTTTATCGTTAACAACCGTATTGCCAATCACTCAAAAACCAGAATAAAATTCTAAGAATATAAACGAAAGTTTGTTGCAACACTGAAATAAATAAATTTTAAAGGATTTTGTTTAAAAAAAAAAACACTCGATATAAGTGTACGTTAAACTGGAATCACATATAACGAGGTTTATGATTTACGATACATGTAACGTTTTAATTTTATTATTTTTTAAAATTATTAAGAAATTAATCACGAATTATAATTCACTGAAATCACTTTAAACATTTCGTTCGAACGTGTTTGTTAAATGTAACGAACACAATTGTTTAAATCAGATGTATATTTTACAGGAGTTGTAATTGAAAGGAAAAAATGGTGCAGTGTTTGAAAATAAATAATTTACCTGGAGAATTTGTTGATTCTTTCTCCCCGTCCTGTGCAATTTCCATGCTCTTCATGGTTGTAATTTCCAATACCAACAAACACAGACTGTTCAAATTCTTATTTCTTACTCGATGATACTTATATCGTATATGCCTACTCCCCGCCCACCCAACGTGCAACCTCTCCTTTTCCTTAACAAATCTATCCCACTTCGTCGCAATTAGTTTCCAGCGTTTGGTATGTTGAAGTTCGATAGAAAACTGTAATAACAAGTTTCGACGAACAAACGATAACAAAGATTATCAACTTACATTATGTGTAACAGTTGATAACGATTTCGGAACACGTACGTAATATTAATGGAACTTTTGGTAAGAAAAAAATAACATTCTCCTTAATTATAATTGATAGTACACTTTATTCGGTAATAACTATTATATTCTTTTAATAAAAATAAATTAAACGATATGCAAATTAATCGAGCAGTTTTTCAATAATAACACGTAACTCAGAAAAAAAAAAAAAATAGTTTTTATTATGTTACATTACGTAGGTAAATACATTATGTAGATATTAAAATGATATTGCAATATACACATCTTTTAGATAGTATTTAAAACGTTTATCTGCTTTCAGTAAGTTACTTACAGCATTGGAGTTAAAAATGATTATTTCGATTCAAATAAGAGATGAATATCTCTAGTCTTTATAGTTTGTTAATAATTGTAGCGAATAATTAGAATATAAGAATAGAATATTAAATTTTTATAATATTCCCTTTTAAATCATATGCTCATTAATTTTAGTATTTGTACTTAACGAAATACTATTCTATATTTGAATATTTACAGAATTTTATATTTTATATTTTACGTTTTTTTCTCAATGGCCTCCCGCAATTATTCCCGTCATTCGTGTTAGAATCATTGGAATGCCTACTTTGAGAAGGTGGCTTTTTTGGCGTCTCACACAGTCCTAAATCAGGCAAGCTGAAAAATAGTGGTAATTTATGTTTATATATCTATGACTTTCATAAAAGTTGTCGAAAATTATTTAAATTATTTAAAAAGTGTATTTTACTTACTCAAATGGAGCATCTTTGTTTAATTCTTGATTTTTCTCAACAATTAGTACATTATTAGTGTTCTGTGTTGTACAGTTATCTTTGTCTTGCTTTTGCATGGACAATTTTTGCATCTGCGACGAATATATGCTTTTCGAAGTGATTTGCGTTGGAGGAGCAATTCCAGTTTTTTCATAATACTTACTCAAATCAACGGCAACGCTCTGCGTGCAATTGTACGTTTTGTATATACCAACAAGATAATCCGCAAGCTCAAACATATTCGATCGTAAAGAAATAACTATAAATTGTGCATTTTTCGTCCTTTCTTTAATGTAATTCGCAACAATCGAGACATTCTTAAAATCTAACGCAGCATCTATTTCATCCATAAAATACAAAGGGGTCGGTTTATAGTGATGCAGCGCAAACACAAGTGCCAAAGAACTCAACGTTTTCTCGCCACCACTAAGATTACAAATATTTTTCCAAGATTTCTTAGGAGGTCTTACACTGAAAGCAATTCCTTCGCTAAAAGGATCCAAAGAGTCGACCAATTCTAACTCAGCGTCCCCTCCCAATGTGATCATTTGATACATTTCCTTCAATTTATCAGTAATAATGGTAAAACCTGCAAGGAATTCTTGAATTCTACGACGTCTTGCTGTTTCATAAATATCTCGTACTCTATTGCGCTCAGTCGTTATTTTCTCTAATTCTGCAGCACGTTGTAAATACATTGCATCCTTTTCTTTGTATTCCGCGATAAGTTGTATATTTGGAATGTCTGCTGGTAATCTTTTCTTAACTTTTTGTAATTTAGCTATAAGACCATTTTCATCCAATTCATTAAGTTCCTCCTCCGTTAATTCCTTCAACTCTTCAGTACTTTCACCAGGTATTACTTGAAGTTTTAACTCAGTTATTTTCCTTGTAAAGTCTGAAATCTTTTGTTTAAACCCTTTATGCACGCTCTTGTAATCTTTTAATTTCTGATCGAGATCTATTTTAACCGCTTTCATTTTGTTTTCTTTGGCTTGTAACGTATTTAATTCTTCTTTAAGAGATGACACAGCTTCATCTCTTTCTGAAAGACCATCTGTAAGACGTCCAATTTCTTCTAAATATTCTTTCGCTTGTTCTTCCAACTCTTTTTGTTCTGCTTGAATGTCACGAAGCCTTTGTTCACTAGAATGTACATCACTTTCTAAAGTATCTATCCGTTGTTCGGTTTTCTTCACATTTCTCTCGGCTGTTTTAATAGCCACTTGCAATCTGCATATTTCAGCTTTAGCTGTATCAATTGCTTTACATAGATTATTAACCACTTTTTGCTGGTCTTTTATAGAACTTCCTGATACTACATCGATTTCTTTATTGATACGAGTTACTTGACTTTCAATAATCTTAGAATTTTCCTTCATTTTTTCTAAATTGCTGTTAGCAGTGTCCATTGCTTTCTTTAACTCTTTAACCTTTTTCGGATCTGATACTGATTCTTTCGCCTTCTTTTCTTGCACTTTAAGTTGCATTAATAACGATGGTTCTTGTTCTTGTAATGCCTTCACTTCAATATATAATTTTTCTTTTTTAACTTTCATATCTTTTAAACTTATACTTAAAGTATGAATCTGATTTTGTAGTGATTCAGATCTAGCTCTAAGCTGATTGCACTCTTGGAAAGTTTTATCTAAATCTAATTGTAACTTCTCAATATCTATTGCAGACAACTCGTTTTTCAAAACTTTTTGCCCCATTCTACCCTTCAATACTACTTTTCCACCTCCACTCATTGTACCTGATAGTTCAATTAATTCTCCGCTGAGCGTAACTACTCTGAATCGTCTCTTACCATATGCAATGCGAGTTGCTTGATCTAAATCATTTGCTACCAGTGTATCATGCAATCCATAATAAAATGCCGGCAATACTCTTTCATCTTCAACACGTATGAGATCAAAGAGCCTTGGGACATTTTCAGGAGTTTGTATTTGTTGTTTACACTTCGATAATAAATACTGTTGTTTTTCCAGTGGTATAAACGTTGCGCGTCCTATCTCATTTTGACGGAGAAATGTTATACACGCTTGTGCAGTTGTTACAGTGTCAACTACGATATTATCTAAAGGACCACAAGCTGTCGAAATTGCAATGTCGTATTTTCCATTTATAGCACCAAGATCTCCCTAGATATATTTAAAAATAAACTTCACCATATGGTAAAACAAAACAATTGCTAATGCAATTAACAATTGAATCTTATATATTATTTAAATTACATAAAATATATACATTTAATATGTATAAAGATTAATTTGAAAAGTGATGTATTAAAATAAAGCATATTTATAGAGGATATAAAAGCGTAAAAAATTATTTTACACATAATTACTTTGTTAATTTACATACCAATCTTCCAAAGACTCCAGGAATTCTGCCTGCTTTTTTCTCCTGCATCAAACTATCTATAATTTTATTTCTTGATTTATTTGCTTGCATAGTAGACCTTTGTTCCTCAAATGAAATTCTCATTCTTTTTAACTTTGAAGTCGTTTCAGTTTCCTTTGTTTTTACTGTTTGCAATTCTTGTTGTGCTTTCGCTAATTCGTGTTCACTATTAGAAATTTTATTTTCTAAGCTCTGCAGTTGTTCTTTACATGATATTAGATTATTTGTTGTTGACTTTAAAGACTCCTTCAATTTTTCTAATTTTCCTTTTTCTGTAGATTCTATAGAAGTATATAGTTCTAATTCAGATTTAGCAATATCAAACGTTGATTGTGCTTGATCAACCTCTTTTCTTAAACATATTAACTCCTTTTCGTACTTGGAACGTTCTTTTAATAATGGCTCAGTTTTCTTACTTAGCGCGGCCATTAATTTTTCTAATACTACATTTTCTTTTTCTTTATTTTTTGTCTGTTTCTCGATAAGTTCCTGACATTCTTGGATATCTTTTGCATTTTGTTCTGGTACTTTATGCAGTTCTTCTAATTTGGATTTTTCCTACAAAAAATAGTAAATTAATAACATATAAAAATTAATAAAATATTTCTTCTAATTCTTTTTATAAGAATTAAATTTTACCGTTTTCAGAGATGCAATATTAGTTTTCCGTCTTTTATTTGTTTCTACTAATTCTGCGTGAAGTGATTCGTCTTTTTTCCGTATTTTATCAAATTTTAATTGGATTTCATCTTTTTGCTTTTGTAAGTTATCCCAAACCTTGCTTTTCTCTGTTATTACTTTATTCTGTTGCTCTTTCTCATTGTGAATTTCTTTTATTTTATTTATAAGTTCAGATAAATCCTTATCTAATTCATTGATTTTATCTTCTTGCTGAGCAAGTTCTTTTGTTGTTTCATATCTGTCAACAAAATTTATTGAAAATTTAAGAAGATTAAAATTTGTTTATATGTATGAATTACCTTTGATAACAATAAAGTTGATGTTGTAGCTTTGTAACTGCATTTTCTAGTTGCAAGTATTGAATAGCTTCTTGTACGGGTTCTTCTAAAGCTGCTTTTTCTTTTTCAACAATTCTAACACGACTTAATTTTGTAAGCCTATATTCTGATAAAAGTTCAACCTTTTCTGATAGCTTTTCTAATGGTTCTTTATAACGAACTGTTCCAATTATATCTTCTAAGAACTCAAGCATACCAGTATCATTTTCATTTTGAGCCTTAGGTTTCATCATTGCTATTTGTTCAACCTCTCCCTGTTATCGTGATTTAATATAACATAATATAGAATTATAAAAAAATCAATACTAATAAATAATGTATTGCATACCTGCAAAATTAAAAAACGATTATGGTCTATATCCACACCATACGACCTTAAAACCTTTCCAATTTCTTTGAACTGTACTTTCTTTTTATTTAATTCGTAATAAGATGAATTATCTTTAAATGCTGTCCGGGATATAACAAATTCACTATTTGGAACAACATCATAATCCATACCAGGCTAAAACAAAATTATTAATTTATAAAACCTTGTTAAACATAATTCACATTGAAAATTAATGTTTCTAAAACATACTTTATCAATTATTTGCTGAAAGTGTACAGATACTGAACAGCTATTAAGATTTTGATACTGATTTGAATTATGTATTAAAACTGATATTTTCTTTGATCTTATCTTAGATGCTCTATATCCAAATACAAATAACATTGCATCTATAACATTGCTCTTACCACTACCATTTGGACCAACAATTGCAGAGAAACTCTGAAAAGGAAAATCATAAGGTATTAATTTATCACTAATCTTTGTATTAAAATTTTTAATTATTTAGAACATACCTTATGGAATGGGCCAATAACCCGAGTACCTCCATAACTTTTAAAATTCTCATTAACAATTTTAGTAATTATTAGTCTGGGACCACTAGCATCAACTTTATGAATCGTTTTGAGAGGTGATGGTATATGTATATCATCAACCTTTAAACTACCATCTTCATCCAGCTGTAAAAACTCATCCCCTTCATCTTTTTTCTCTTCACTAGGGAAGCTCTTACGATTTACATTTTCATTAGCCATTCTATTCATTCATATATAGTATATCTTTTATCCATTTACAAAATCTATAACAAAAATATAACCTTAAACAAGTGTCACTCAATTAGAGGTTAAAAACATACTAAAACATAAAATGATACTAATCTAATTTAAATGAACTAAATAAACTATTACACAATATGAAACACAATTTTTACCTCTTTATTTTCCATATAATTTACCTTATCTTCAATACTACTGCACAAACCATAAATATACTTCATTAATAAAATCAAAATTTACGTATCAGCACAGTTCTCCGTTCTTTTATTTTTTACTTATCTAATACACTTATTAACATTATTCTTTCAAAATAGTAAATAATATACATCGCTAACCAAAGAATTTAATGAAAGAACGCCATGTCAAATTCAAATATAAAATGTAACGTACAATTGACTTCGTATGGAAAATTTCTGTATGCAATAATACAATTTTTATAACCTGCGTTATATGAAATTTTAACTTTAACATTATTCATGAAAAAAGGATATAATCTTTGAATAAATAATATAAATAAATTAACCGGAAATTATTGAAAATGTACGAAACTACCGCCAAACTTATGCATGGAAAAATTAATCATAGAATCGCTGCTGGTATCCATTGAATATTCGTCCATTTCACATATGTAAAATCGCTTTTACATTCTTGTTTTATTCAATATGAATCAATATAGCCATAATTAATAAGTTTATTAGAATTTCTAATAGTTCAATAATATCTTTTGTATTTAATTACTTGTAAAAGAAATTTATAATTTTCTTACCATCATTACTTGTAATTAGATATAATTTCCGCTATTGATATTACTGAAAAAAACAAGTTCTATCACAAGACTCCGTGGCGCAACGGTAGCGCGTCTGACTCCAGATCAGAAGGTTGCGTGTTCAAATCACGTCGGGGTCAATAACATATATTTTTTTTTTGTCTTTTCGGTTCTTTTTAGAAAGGAATTTATGATAAAAATTAAGAATGCTTAAAAATACGTGTTAGATGACTTATTATTTGGCTGTATTTAAGCCGTAAATGCTTTTTTTTACGAATTGAAAATTTAATCAGTTTATGGACATCGAAACACTATAACCACCTAGCGGTGAAAAGGTGGTACTAACTTTCCTTATACAGGTATATGGAAAGGAATGTATATTTAAATTTCTCAGTTAATATTTAATATTTTCGAATTTTCCCCATCTTAAATTAAAAAAGGGGTTCTCACAATTAATCTGTGTCCAATTTTGCTCCGCTTTTTTACCTTATTTGTTAAATAATGTGTTTACTGTCAATTATCGTGGTTTGAACATTGTAGCGCCATCTCTCGGTGGCCAGTGGTACTACTGGATTGTTATTTTTGTTATTTTAATAAATATCGTAAGTAAATTAATATAAGAGGAAAGTGTAGTTTCGAATAAAGAAAAAGCATCCTAAAATATGCAAGAATTTTGACTGTTAGTGCGTTCTTTTACGAAGTGAAAATTTGAGTAGTTTATCGATATCGATATGTTGTTTGACATGGTAGTTCGGAATAATCACCTTTAATTAGCAAATGAGGTACAAAATCGGCTCAAAATCGAGTAGAAATCATTTGTGAGGATCTATTCTTCGATCTGAGATGCGCAAAGTTCAAAAATTCGGTCTGGAAGCTGAGAAAATTGAATAAATATGCAACCATGTGACAGGTACATGCACCATTAGTACCGCCATTCCACCGCTAGATGGCCATAGCGTTTCTTTTCAACTCTTAAGAAACGCATTTATAGATGAATTACAGCCAATCTAGTAGTTGTGTATCACGTGTTTGTAAACATTTATAGGTTTTAACATTGTGAATTCTTTGCTTCAAAACTGATATTTTTTAATTCTTTTTATCAAACATTACCAATATATGAAAAAGAGAATAATAAAGTTTCATTCCCTTAAGTCGATGTACAGCCATAAGTTAATAAAACAATTGCTGTAAATACTTTCCTGTTTATTTTTATTAGTATAATTTAACATATGTCAATTTCTGTAAAATCAAAAGAAATGGGTAAAGAAAATGATTCTGATAATACAAAAAAGAGAAAGAAATCAGTTAGTGGAAATTCTAATATATCTATGAAGGATGGGGATATATATAAGGTAAAAAAACTTTATGCAACATGTTTTCTTAATTTCTAAATGTTTGATACATTATATTTAGATTATAATTAACCATGAAGAGAAGGAAGCAATGGAACGTTTACCAGAAAGTGATTCAGAAAACTTTTTATCTACTTGTGACAGTATACGTAAGGCAATGAATAAAATTGCAAAACTGAAAGCTAGTGGGGATTCAAGTGTTTGTATTTGAATTTTCAAAATTCAAATTTGTATATCGAGCTTTTTTAAAATTAACTGTACTCAGAAGTTTATTTCTTTAGGCTAAGGATGAAATACATGAACTTCAGATCCAAACATCATTAGAATTTATAGAGCTCAAAAAATTGAATAGAATGGAGAAATTTCGCACAAAATTCGCAAGAGATTCACTTATGTCTTCAAAAAGCAGTGTTGATAGTAGACATTTGCATTTACAAAATTTGTTGTATGAAGTAATGCATCTAAAAAAAGAAGTCGTTAAATGTCTTCAATTCAAGTAAACAATTTTTATTTAAAGCTTTGTATAATTCATTGCCATTTCATACGGTTTATACATATAATACATATATTTTAATAAACAGATCTAAAGATGAGTTAATACAGCTTGTTCCAGAAGAGGAATTTTATAAAGAAGCACCTGAGAGTATTACCAGGCTGGTATGAAGAAGATTTGAGTTAAAAATACATTTGATTACATTCTTAATTATTACTTTCAGGAAACAACAAAAAATAATCCTCATCAATTAAGACTAGCACGTTTAGAATGGGAATTAACACAAAGAAAACAGTTAGCTGCTTTATGCGATGAACTGTCAGAGAATAAAAAAGCAGTAGCAATGAGTATTGAATGTAAACAAACGCGACTTGATAATCTTGCACCTCAACTTCGTTCGATATTAGAAGTATGTCTTTCAGGTATAATCTTGTAATTCGTAGTCAATATTTAAGCTATTACCATTTTTTGCAGGCAAGCAAGTCACTACAAGAGAGTCTTGGTTTACCATTAGATAAAATTAGGCAAGAACATCATAAAGCAACATTACTTGTATCGCCACTATATGTTCTTTATGCAAAAGCTTGTGCTTACAGAGATGCATATGGTACATTTTTTTTTATTAATCAAGTGTTTTATATTTTATTATTTGATTTCTATGTAAGTTTTTGTTCCCAGATAATTCTCTAGTAGTGAAAGTGGAAGGTGATGAAGAAGATGCAAAACGTACAAATAGCCATGATGGATTGCAAGAATCCGATTCAGATCCTGAAACTGTTCTGGAAAATGTTATAGAAGAAACTCCTGTACACAAAAAAAGGCATCATAGATTATCTAGAGAAGCTAGGCAGGAAGAGAAAAAAAATAAATTGTTACAGAGGCATCCTTTAAATGTGAAGATAGTTATTAAATTAAAAAGTTCGTATATAAAGAATCAATAAGTATAAAGTGAGGTTAAATATTTTTAAGTTTAAAAAACTTCTTTCAGATGAAACAAAACTGACACTACAATTTTTTTACATGATGTATTTGAAAATTGTAACTGTGGAATCAAAATTAAAAACTGAAGGTGTTAGCGGCATTAGCACAGGGTATATAATTGCTCTATGTATTATTAATATAAATATTGTTAGTTTTGTTTTAAAATTTCTTATAACATTTTTTTCATAAATAGAGATATGCTTGTATCCGAATCAATATTACGTGAATTATATCCACGAGATTTAGGGTTAGAGAGTCCAAATCCTGCTAATCATTATCAATTAAATCGACATAATTTAGGCCAATTTTCATCACTTGGACTAGGAATTCCTTATAAATGGGCACAAAGAATGGCTGGATTACATTTCATTTCCTCCGATGCTCGTGAGCAAAAGGTACAGAACTTTCAGTGCACATTAAACTATTTGTATTTAGAATAATAATTTTTACAGCTCTCGAGTTGCGAAAGAATGCAAGATAGCGTTGAGAGTGTGCTAAGAGAAATTAAAAAACGTGTAATAGCAAGATTAGAGCTGTGCACAGAGATTCGGCAACTAGAATTGGGAAATTTACCAAATTTTACTAATAATAATAGTGATCTTCTACCACAAAAGCTTAGTACAATATTATATAAATTTTCAACAATTTCATGGAACAATTATTGTAATTTTATAAATCCTGTTTTTCAAGAACAAGGATTAGTATCTTCATTAGATATCTTTTATGAAGCTATACTTCGTCGAGGAAATAGTAAGATGCTATAAAAGTATTTAGTGTCTAAACTTTTATTTTATTATTAAACATATAATGTTTGTTTTAGATGAATTAATTGCAAAAATAGCTATAAAACCAGATTATCCAAAAGTGGCACCAATATTTAGTATAAGTATAAATCCTACAGCCAGCACATCTATAGATATTTTAAGGGATATTGAAAGAGAAGTAAATGTCATGTGGATAAAACCGCCAACATTATCTGCGCAGCTTCAGAGATTGCGAGCATGTTTTGATATCTATTTGGAATCAGAAAATATAACACCACAAGAAAAAATTTTCTTTCATCCTGTGAAAGGTCGTACACGTGCTAGACCATATAAATATTTAGAATTAGGGGGTGGAATCTTTATTCACCGATAGTTTAATACAGTACAAAATGATATATGTGAATCCATTTTCGCAAAATACATTATATTCTAAGGTAAATATTTATATTTTATTCGTATTTTATTTGTAAAAGATAATTACACAAAACCCGTTTAAACCGAACGTGAAGTAATCGGATATAATGCTAATATTCCAGAATCCATTGTAAGATATGTTTGTATTTTATGTTTTAATTCTTTATTTTCTGTGCAAAGATTATTTCCTTCTTTTTTTAACAAAATATTATTTACTTTCATGTGGTTATAATATTCCCAAAAGTTACTAACTTTGATACATGGCTCAGGAATCTGAAATAATTCATATGAATAATAAAATAGAATCATCATAGAATAAATTTTTTTAATGGTTCTTACATTGGTATCCCCAATTTCACTGTATACTGTATCTTGTATAAAATATTTTTTTAGATTGAAAGATACAGGTTCTAATGTAGAACATATTTTAATCATTTCAAGGATTGTAGAACCCTTTTCTACAATTTTTTGTAAATGCTATAAAAAACAACAAGCCTTATCAAATTATCAAAATATAAGAAAATAATTACAGTGAAACATATTTCCTTACCTTTAAAACTGCATTACTTGTTACAGTCATCTTTTTTAGCTGTGAAAAATGTATTTTCTGAGTCAGAGTAAATTCGTATTTAATACTTTTTAATTTCTCTTTTAAATCTTTATCTTTCATTTTAAGCTTTTTAATTTGTTCTTTTCTTTTTTGGAATAATATTTGTGTATTAAGTTTTAAATTTTCAATAACATTTTGTAAGTGTAAATATATCTTTGGATATTGTAACATATATGTTTGACAAATGTCATCTTGTTCCTTTAAGTACTCATATTGCTTCTTTTTATTTTCAGTTATTCGTTGATATTCATTTATTATTCTGCATAATTGTTCCCAAAGATTTTCTAGTTTTTGAAAAGACTGGTGTACAAGATCTGATGTCATATCTTCTTCCTAATATTAAATAAATTTATTTATATGAATTATCTAACCATATCATTTTTTATATTTTACTTTAATATTATTACCAAATATAGGATGTTAAAAATATTAGTAGTGTTTTGTATTTTTTTTTTAGATTGTGTTTGATCAAAAAGTACAATTTTTCTGGTTATATTATTAGAGATTTCTTTACAGGATTGTTGTATGCAATTTTTTAATTGAGTTAATTCAATCATATTCTTTGTCCTAATATCATTGAACTTGTACTTGACATGTAATTCTGTCAATGTTTGTTTATATTTTCCTACATGATATTAAAAGAAGATTTAAAGATGAACATAGAATTATGGATTTATAATTTTTATATAAATGGTTAAAAAAGTACCGATTATATTATTAATTAATATAATATGAGTTTCTTGAAGTCTTCTGTGATCTGCATCTGCTACTTCTAATTTATTATATAGACAGGAAATCGTTGAATCTTTAATTTTCACTACCCTATCAAAAGTTGAGTATAAATGTTTTACATTTTCATGAAGTTCTTTACATTTTATTTGTCGTAAAACGTATCTCCATTTTTCATTAATTTTAGCAGTATTTAATTTTGAAAATGCCTCTTCATGTTTTAATTTATTCTGCAATAATTACAAATGTTATATTAAGAGAGCATAACTATAGTAACTGATGTAATACCTTGGTAAAGGTAGCAATTAATTGTTGTTTACGCCTTTTAGCTTCTAGTTCAAATTCAATACGACGTTGCATGTAACGTGCACGTTCTTCTTCATTCATACGAGCAAATTTATTAGCTCTATTCCTTCTTTTTCTTGGCATTCTTGTTTATTTATTGTATAATTAAATAAATAATATACTGCCCACTGGAACAAGTTAACTTGTATAAAATGCACTCGTTATGTAGAAAGAGTATATTGATATGTTTGATCAATAGGAATAAGGCTGCTTTCAGTGCCACTCCGTTGATTACCTGTGTCTTAACCGCGGGCATTTCTAATATGAATCTAATATTAGTGTAAAAAATAAGAGTATCAATGGTTAGCATCGTTTAAGTCCTTTGGGCACATCGGTCGGTAGCGCCGTGCCTCAGCTGTTGTAGCTATATCTGCAGATGTTGGGAGCGATAACCCCTACAAAGTGAATAAAGCAAATCGAAAGAAGCTTCGTTGGTCTCATTGAACGCCATTCGAAATTGAGTACCAAAAACCATGCTTGATTTGTAGGTTATAAGCAGGTTCATAGTATATCATACTATTTTATTCCTTTTTTGTAATTAATGCTTTACTTTCTTTACACGTTGCAGTTCAATAAATGTATGCGTACATACATATACTGTTAAGCATTAGCAACTTGTAGTGGCATATAATAATTATACAATTTATCTTTTAGTAATATATAAATTTCATTTTTAAATTTCCCGCATATCTAAACCGTTTCAAAAACGTTAATGATGCCATCTCTCCGAAAAGAGTCCAAACTGGTAACAAACATTTATCGACAAGTAAGTGAAAGTGGTAATAGACTTTGACGAGGCCTGCCATCTATCAAAGAAACCCGCAAACAACTCGCACATTTTTACCAACAACAAAAAGAGAGAGAAAGAACGACACAGCTGCTCCACCTATACGGTAAACAATCGAACTACTTCGTTAACAGTTTCAATCATTCTTCAATAGATGGAGCCACATACTAAAGTTACTTAATTTGTGCGCGAAAATTTAAAATCACTTTCTTCGTTTATCTCTTTACTTAATTTTTATGCTGTACATGAAATTATGCTGTTCTGTTAACCAATAAATCGTTTGATTAAAATATGAATGAGCGATGATGATTAAAAATTCCATTTTTATTATACGAAACAGATAATATTGAATATAAAAATAAATATCGTTACTGAACACGTCTGGACCTGGAAATGAACAACGGGACAACTCCCAGTATCGGAAATCTCAAGAAGAAATTACATACATATTACGGAATCAGATTATTTTACACAATGTATTTACAAAAATCATAATAAATTAGATTAATTTAACAGTGTTATAATGCTTTATCATTTATCGGGCATAAATTAAGTAACTTTAGTTTGCGGCTCCATCTATTGAAAAATTATTGAAACTTTTAACGAAGTAGTTTGATTGTTTACCGCATAGGTGGAACAGCTATGTCGTTTTTTCTCTCTCTTTTTGTTGTTGGCAAAAATATGCGAGTTGTTTGCGAGTTTCTTTGATAGATGGCAGACCTCATCAAAGTCTATTACCACTTTCACTTACTTGTCGATAAATGTTTGTTACCAGTTTGGACACTTTTTGGAGAGATGGCACCATTAACGTTTTTAGAATGGTTTAGATATGCGGGAAATTTAAAAATGATTTTATTTATTACAGAAAGATAAATTGTATAATTATTGTGTGCCACTATAAGTTGCTAATGCTTAACCGTATATGTATGTACGTATACATTTATTGAACTGCAACGTGTAAAGAAAGTAAAGCATTAATTACAAAAAAGGAATAAAATAGTATTATACAACATTCGTAAATTAATTTGAGAACTTTTATAGCTGTTATTTATATAATTCAAACTTGTATCTACCGTTTGACTATTTCAAAAAATGCAAATAGAATTATGCACATGCTGTGTATGCCGAAAAATAAAAATAATAAGCAGTCAATATTTCGCGCGGCTCGTGTCGCAGGCTTGCTTTCCACATTGGTTGGATTTCAGCGCTTCAGGAGCGAGAGAAAAAGACTTTCATTTGTTTTCTCTCTCGATTTCCCGAAGTCGTCCGAAACGCTGAGCCCATGTATGCGTGGTTCGTGTATTAGTGTACGTAGTGGAAGCGGTTGTTCTCAAGAACTCCCGTCCTCAACTTGGCATCACAGTGCACAACTGATAATCATCGAGATGATGTTGCAAGTTGTGATGAATGCTGAGAACATTCAACACCAGAAAATTGATCTGTTTAATCGACAATCGGATATACAATTTGTTGGGAATATTTCTAATATGATGTTCTAGTAATTGGGTTGATTACAACATGAGAAAATATTTTATCAGTACATTTAATCAAAATCTTGTTATTTCCAAATTTCATGTTATGTTTGGGTTAAGTGTGATGTTCATTATTATAATTATGTCCTTAATAACCTGTGGGTACAATTTGGCGCTAAATCTCGATAGATTTGGCTACAAGACAAGTATTCGTCTATATTGTCATATCACATCATATTACAATTTACAGAGAAAACAAGTCTTTGCATCAATTTGGTAGTGTTTCGACAAAAGAAGAATTTATACGTTCGCATTACAAAAATGTTGGTATCGCCAGATATAGCTGGAAGGGTAGCAAATAAAATTCTACCCAACAGCGACCTTGAACCTTCGTTTTTTATTTGCAACTTCAATACGTTCGCCAGCTAGTTCATATCTCTTATTTTATCCACAGGTTTCTTTCGATCAGATAAAAATGTTACGCATTCACAACGCATGCTCATCCGTCTGTCCTGCAAACGTTGCTCTGGAGCGCACAGGCGCGCAGATCGTGCGTTCACATAGGAATCTTCTTTATCGGCGAAGAAGAATGACAGTGGAGGGGGAAAGAAGAAACCGCCGCCGATTCATTGGAACAAGAGAGAAAGAGAGTGAGAGAATGAGGGTGAGAGAGTGAGGGAAAGAGAGTGAGAGAATGAGAGTGAGAGAGTGAGGGAAAGAGTGAGAGAATCAGAGTGAGAGAATGAGAGTGAAAGAGTGAGAGAATGAGAGTGAGGGAGAGAGAGAGTGAGAGAAAGGGAGAGAAAGAAAGAGAGAGAGAGAGTGTGAGAGAAAGAGAGTGAGAGAAAGAGAGTGAGAGAGAGAGTGAGTGAGTGAGAGGGAGAGTGAGAACGAGAGTGAGAGAAAAAGAGGGTGAGAGAGAGAGTGAGAGAGTCAGAGAAAGAGAGGGTGAGTGAGAGAGAGAGTGAGTGAGTGAGAGGGAGAGTGAGAACGAGAGTGAGAGAAAAAGAGGGTGAGAGAGAGAGAGTGAGAGAGTCAGAGAAAGAGAGGGTGAGTGAGAGAGAGAGTGAGTGAGTGAGAGAAAGAGAGAGATTGTGAGAGTGAGTGAGAGAGAGAGATTAAGAGAGTGAGTGAGAGAAAGAGGGACATTGAAAGAGTGAGTGAGAGAAAGAGAGAGATAGAGAGAGTGAGTGAGAGAAAGAGGAAGAATGAGAGTGAGTGAGTGAGTGAGTGTGTGAGTGAGAAAGAGAGAGAGAGAGAGAGCGTGTACGCGATCGACGCGCGTGTAACCGCGTGTTCCTGTTCAGAGCAGCATCGGCGAGAAGCGACTTCTCGAGGTCGTCGATGGACTTCTCAAGTCCTTCGGCGGACGATTTATCAGAGCCGAAAGATCAGGCCAGGTGAGCAACACACGCGCGATCATAGACACGAACACCGTATCGCGTGGATAACGCTGTACACCCCGCTGTACACGATGGCTTAACAACGCAATTTATCAACGGCCGTTTTCATCCGGCCGATTCTACGTAGCAATTAACGTGTCCACTAGGGGAACATCGTATTTTAAAGGTTTACGGTCCCAGACACGCCCATACAAAATTCACTAGCCTCACGCACGTCCTCCTCTGCACGTCGCCATTTTTCTGCCCTCGCCGGCTAAGATTTACGAGCCACGGACTGTTGCGCGATGACAGCGATCGACCGGTGTCCGGTGGAGATCCAATTCGACTCTTCTGCCCGATTTCCGAGCAGTTTCGTCGTTTCAGGTATCGGCTGCAAAAGGCTACAGTCTGAAGTGATGAATTCAAGGAAACCTTTTTTCTATATTAACACTTAGCCGACCGAATTGGGAGATCTATTTTTTCCTTTACAAAGCAGTACCATTGATTTTATTTACTTTTGTCATTAGTTGATCCTAAGTTGATGTTGAATTTATTAAAAATTATATTTTGGAAAATTTATGAACAGTACTAGTTCAAGACTAACTAATAACAAAAGCAAATAGAATCAATTGGAGCGCTCTGTTGTGGACAAAATGGGACTTCATTCGGTTGGCTAAGTGTTAAGAAGCTTTTAATTAATAAATTTTCACAAAACATATTTTTAGATTTAATATCTTATGTGTTTGCAAGCCTCCTCTCCCTACCCCTTCCTATTATTAGGTTATGGCAGAGGGATGATAACCTAGAAACTTAAATCCACCTTTGGTTATTTTGTATCTGATGATACGATAGGGGTAGAGGGTGATTCTACGTATAAAAATGAACCGAAAAGTTGGAATAAAATTTTTTCCTTAAGAAACATGGTTCTGAAGAAAATTGGATTCAAAGATTTAAGGGATGAACGTATTGACAAATAATTGTCACTCGTATGCTTCATGTGTTTCTAGTGAGAGTATTGCTATACTTTTGCTGTCAATATGGTAACGAAACTTGGCATGCCAAGCATTGCACGAATTTGCTACCATTCTGACGACTAAACTTGCATCAATCGTTTCGAAAATCTGGCAACGACGAATTTGAGGTTAGGGTCTACCCTAGGGAGCTACCATAACCTCCTATAGGTACTCTGAACAGGCTTGGGTAATTATTCGGATAAAATGGCCACGTTAATCACTGTTTCGTCTCGTCTTCAATAATTCAATTTTTTTTCAATCCCTGATTATGACCCTCCCCCCTCCCTTCGCGTAAACGCATAAACATATACTGCGGCGTAAGTAAGTGCTCCGTGGTTGCCGTTTAATGGTATTCGTTTTCATAGAAGCTCGTCAATGAAGCAGAAACGAGGAAAGTTATTATTGGAATGCACTTGCCTGACATCATAAACTCAAAGCTCATTAATACCACGGCTAATAACGTGCGGGACCCGGTGCGGGTAACAAGAGGACAAAGAGGAGGAGAGGAGAGGGCGAAATACAGTGGCTCCAAAAAGTATTCGTACACTGTATTACGAGGAAGTTCATCTAATCCTGAAATTCTGATTTCAATGAAACTTTATGCGTGCACAGAGCATAATGTGTCCTGCATGGAGCAATTTTTTTGGCGGCAAAATATTTTTTAAGGGGGTTGATAACGAACATCAAATTTTCAATGATCGTTCTTGTTTTTAATGCAAACTTTTTTGGATCCTCTTTTTTTTATGACAGGGTAATAGAGTAGTGAAAATTAAACATTTTCTATTTGAAAGGTTTTGCTTCATCAAGTACCATTGCAAAGTTATCTTTAAAAAATGAGAAGAAAAAGGGATAACGGATAAAATTTCTAAACGTATATAAAAATTTATTTTTTTTTTATATATATTTTAGTAATTTTGACGATATTAGTGAGAAATTTAATCATTCAATATAGTAAATAGTCAAAATTAAATTGTTATACTGTCAAGAAATTTTTGAACTTTAAAATTTTTGAAATTAAAAATTTCCAAACGTATATAAAAATTTATTTTCTAATTTTTCTATTTTTAAATTTATTTTGATGATATTAGTGAGAAATTTATCATTTAATATACTAAATAGTCAAAATTAAATCTTCATACTCTCAATTAATTTTTGAAATTTAAAATTTCTAAAAGTATATAAAAATTTATTTTTTTTATACATGTATTCTAGTAATTTTCTACGATATTAGTGAAAAATTTATCATTCAATATACTAAACAGTCAAAATTAAATATCAACAAATATAATAATTAATAAATAATAAATTTCCTTAAATCTTAGTATTTCGTCTGTCTCCATATTCATTAAAATTTCAACCTTCCAAAGTTTCACCCCTTTAAAATGGCATTCAGACGAAAACAAGAGATTAATTCATAGATATACTATTACGATCTACATACCAACAAAGTTTTATCAAACATAATACTTCTATCAGATTCAGAATTTCAGGATTAAACGAATTTATTTGTGACATAGCGTACGAATACTTTTTGGAGCCACTGTATGGCACCTGCAACGAAAAGAGAAAAACGAGATGAAACGAGGTGAAACCAGGCTGGTTCTCAGCTATAGCTCTTTTCATTTTTTTTTTTTTACTTTTTTTCTTTTTTTTTCACTCTTCCAGGTTCGTATTCGTAGCGATGGCGGTGACCTTGAGTTGACGCGACGATACTGCGATCGGTTTCGATCGCGAACGTTTCCCCTGATAAAATTCGAACGTTCGCAGTGTACAAAAGAGCAAAGGTGTCGCCGATTTCGAATTGGATTAACGAGCGGGGACAATCCGACGAGCGGAGTCGCGAAGGCATAACAGGTTAAGTAAAATAAGGAATCCCGGATCGAAGTGACTTACCATCGTTACGAGCAGAGATAATCTCGTCAGAAAGGGCGAGAAACGTGGAACCGGTGCGGTTTGCTCGTTTTATAACGTGATTCTGCATATTAATAACCTTGCAGCCTGTTCTCGCTGGAAATTAGAGGCAATCTCAACGTTTAATTGTTATTACACGACCCTGCTTAAGGATATTAGATTTACTCAGTGGTTCTTATTATTTATTTTTCTCGGGGGAGGGGGTGTGTGCATGTTTACTTCTTGTTGCATTTATAATTTTAATGAGAAACTTCGAATATTTTCTGTTGTTTTATTTTCAATTGCTTTCGAAGTAATTTAAAAGTGTACTATTTTGTTTCTAAAAACTTATCGAAATATTTTTCCCCATTCCTTTTTGGCGATCGATGGATCTATTTTGTGGTAAGTAACAAAATCGTCGATACATCTTCAGTTATATTTAATTTTAGTGAATGTGAGGTGAATATACGGATTACAGCTGAATTATTTAATTATTCGAATAATCTCAATATTCGAATAGTAATCCGGATAATTCAGATAATTTCTTTAATAAACAAAGTAAAGAAACGAATACATATAGGGTAAGGTTGCTCAAATTGTACCCCTTAAAGGAAAAATCCGTATAAAACTTAGGATAATTAATTATTAGGATTTTAGAATTAATTAGAATTAATAATTAGGATTTATCAAATAAATAGAAATTAAAGGTTGTAATTAAAAACTTGTGTTAATATTGTTGTTATTTATTATAACGAAATTGGTTGAACTTTTTTTTCTTTAGAATTGACTCAAACGTATATTTGTTTGAGGTTTCGTGCACTATTGTCGCTGTAGTTCGTTGAAAATTCAAGTGGTACGACTTGAGCAACCGTTTCCCTAATTGTGTAAAATAAAATGATTTAGGCGAAAAATTCGAATACCCAAAATTCGAGTTACGAATACTTTGTGACGTTATTTAGACGTTCGGATAATTCAGCCTAATACGAATCGATATTTGACCGAGGCAATCTTTGTTGAAATTAATCTGCCGGGCATTGTCGACGATGATTTAGATTGATCGAAATGATTTAGTGGAAAGAGAGGATAACAGGGTACACGCAGGGCATGCTAACGTTTGCCATGTTGATTTAGCATCTCTATAAATCTCCCCTGCAATAACTTGCAGTTTATTCGTTCACGAGCAGGGGATACTTTCACGTTTTGATTAAGACTTCAAGGACTCGAAGCTTTCTTTCGCCTTTCCGCAGCAATTGATGATTCATAAGAAGATGAAACGATAAAATTCAATTTTACAACATCAACAAATATTTAATTTGTTCAATATTTGTGAGTATATTCATGTTTTATTGAAAAGAATCTCAAATGTAACTAGACTAGGGATATTCATGGCACTATGGGAAACAAAAATTTGCAAATGGCGGATAGAATACACATAACCTATAAACAAAAGTGAATTTAGGTTTATGCTGAACTAAAGTATAAATGGAGAAAGTTTTAAAAAAATATTAAGAAATGTTGACAAAAACTAATAAATTTGGACAGAAATTACTGTCAAGTTTAGTATATAATATTTTAAGAGTTTACCACCCCTCCCCTCCACTAATCTTTTAATGCAAAATACTTAAAATACATTGAAGGTTCAAATATTTAAATATCCCAACCTAAATTCTACTTTATTCTTCGTTTATTCTTACAAAAGCTTTAAATTTGCACAAAAATCCATCGTCTGCTTACAATGAATCAATACACATATATCTGTGTCCAACATGAGGTACTCAAACATCCACAAATCCAAATTAACTCTTTGCGCTCAACAGGTGACTGTTAGTCACCAAATGATAGTTTTGCAAATTCCCAGACTATAGTTAATTTGTTTATTAGTCAGACTCAAAGGTTAAACAGTCACATATGTAAATTTTAATATACCACTTAACTAAATTAAATGACATCTTAGTAAATCTTTCAAATTTGAACACCGTTGAACTTGGTATTGTCATACGATTAACAATCACCTCTCGAGCGCAAAGGGTTAATCTCCTGCATCGAGGATAAATTCCCAGTTCTCAAACTTCCAATTTCAGTCCATTCACCAGGCAACGAATTCACCCGTGCCGGAACAAAAAGGATCTCACAAATTTAATTCATCGAATCCCCAGCGAACGCTCTCGGGCCCAAGTTCCCGTTCTGGGCCCCCTCCCCCCCTCCACCACGGTCCCGGCTGTCGCCGTCGCACGATCCGAGTCCCCTCGGGGATCGGATTCGGCAGGAATGTTAACGAATCGCGGAATCCCGAAAGCAGATGGATAACGGCGGTCGTTTGGAGTCGCAGATGGGCGCTGCCCTGGCCACTCGCTCGAATGTCCACGGGGCCCAAGTGCCGCGCCGTCCAGAGGAGCCGAAGGGTCGTCGAACCCGTGTTCGAATGTTTAGCGAGAGCATCGGCTGCGCACAGGGATACCGGGAACCAAGAACAAAGTACCGGGTACCATTCACCGTACGGACCGCGTCGTTCGGGGGCCCCCATGCCCGATAAGGGCGGTCAGGCCCCCACCTTCGCGGCTGCCACGTCGCGTCGGGGCCCGTGAGCGTCTCGTCCCACAAACGAGCAGACGGAAATCGCAAGCTGGACGTCCCGGCTAATGATGCTGCACGCTGCTCTCTCTCTCTCTCTCTATCTCTATCTCTCTGCTTACGAGCTGTACTGTAGGTATACGCTACGCTGTTCCCTGTTCCCGCTTATCCCCTACTTTGTTTGTTGATCCCCTGCGTACTGGCAGGGCCAACGACCCAGCAGGATGGATGTTAGAGTCTGGAGTGCCTGAATCTGGTGTCCACGCTGTATGTTACGAAAGTTTTTTCTAACTTTGTTACGTAACGTGTTTCTTGAACTTGTTACTTGTAACAAGAAGATACACAGCGATAACTTGTAACAAGTGACATTTATTTCAATGGGCACGTGACATTGTGTTGAGCTTATATCTAATAGGTTCTTTAGAATGACAATATTTTTAAATTTTATTACTTTGGGGAATGGGGTTACAGCAGGCACACATGATTTTTACTATAAGTGATAAGTGGTGGAAATTTGTTATATAACAAAGCTGGAAGATGTTATATAACAATGTTTTGTTGCATGGTGTAGACACAGCTTTAAGATGAAGTTCTAAGGTGTGATAAGTAATGTTCTGTAATTTGGGAAAATCAGTTCTTATCGATTCTCTGTTAAACGTGAAAAGTAGCAGTGGTTCTCATTCAACCACTATTTTGTAAAATGACTGATTTCCTGATTTTATCGTGGAATATTACATTTTACCGAATCAATAACTCTTAATTAGCTGTCAATGTTCAAAGAAAACATAAAAATAACGCATAAGAATATTGCAATGCAAAAAGATTGTTGATTAAAGTATCTAATTACGAATTGCATCAAAGTACACGTGCGAATCTCCGAGAGAAATCGGCATCGCCTTGCGTGGGATGAGCGAAAGTGTATGCATTTGGTAAAAAGGTCAATCGAAAGCAACCTTCTAACCGGCAAACAATCTACAAAACATCCGAGCTTACATCACAGATGAACCACGTTGAAAGAAAAAGCTTTTCTTTATTGGTTATAAATATTTAATGGTTATCCAAGTGATATTCTTCGACAGACTTCAACGAAAAACAGAATACGATACAAAATACTTCAAAGTCCAAGTTTAATATTCTAACCTCTAAAATTAGGTTCCACAAAAATATGAATTCCTCTAAACAGTCGATGTCTAGCTATCATTCAACCCTGCCTATCGGTAGCTAGCATCTAGATGACTACAATACCCACTCGACTAACCGAGTAACTAAAAGTAAACATCGCGACTAGCAAGGGATTCCTATCTCCGTGATTCAATGCTAATAACAGCCGACTGTCCGCCATTTTTATTGACCCACCTTGTATACAAGCGCAAGCGTATTCCGCGTTAACATACAAAACGTCTAGGCGCATCTCCGTCCGGCGAGGGAAACGGGTTTCGCCGAACAGAAGGCAGCGAAGGAAGGAAATCAGAAGCTGGACGTCGCGGCTAATGATGCTGCACGGTCGTCCGAGTAGTACAGTAGTAGACTCTATTCTTTATTCGTACTTTATTTGCTTGTGCTCTCCCACGTGCAGCCGCGATTCACTCGCGTGTCGTGGACGTCGCCCGTTAGGTTCTTCCGTCGTGTAGCTTTTTGCCGGCTGGCCGCGCGGCTAATTTATGTACTTATAAGAGAGAGAAAGAGAAAGAGAGAGAGAGAGAAGAAAGCCAAAGAAAGAAAGGAGAGAGAGAAAGAGAAAGAAAGAAAGGAGAGAGAAAGAGAGAGGAAAATGAGAGAGAGGAGAGTGAGAGAGAGAAGAAAGCAAAAGAAAGAAAGAGAGAGAGAAAGAAAGAGAGAGAGAGAGAAAGAAAGAGAGAGAGAAAGAAAGAGAGAGAGAGAAAGAAAAAAGGAGAGAGAGAGGAGAGTGTGAGGGAGGGGAGAGTGTGTAAGAGAGGGGAGAGAGAGACAAGAGTGTGTGAGAGAGAGGGGCATGTGGAAGAAAGAGGAGAGTGTGAGAGTGTGTGAGTGAATAAGTGGGAAAGAGAAAGAGTGAGAGAGAGAGGAAGAGAGGGAGGGTTTGAGTGAATAAGTGAGAAAGAAAAAGAGGGGGGAGAGAGAAAGAGAAAGAGTGAGAGAGAGAGGAAGAGAGAGTGTGAGTGTATAAGTGGAAAAGAGAGATGGGAGAGAGAAAAAGAGCAAGAGAGAGAGAGAGAGAAAGCTTGATGGGGAGTGCAAAAGAGGAAGAAGAGAAACTCGAGGAGATGGTGTAAGAGAGGAAGAGAGAAAAAGGGGGGAGGCACAGTACTACACAGTCGAGCCGGGCTGTCGTATCTAGCTACTCGTTCGAATAACGACGCCCCCTTCGCTGGGTAATTTACGCGTTTTTGCCCGCGGGGAATGCAGCTCCGCCACGCTGATCGTCTGAATTTGTGACTATTTAACGCGGCTCGCCTCTTCTCGTGACATAGTTCTTACAATTGCAGACACGGGAATCGCGCGAAGGAAACTTGAATTCCCACGCAGCAGCTGGGCCTGAATGCCGGTGAGTCCCATCGGTGGTCCCAGCACGCCATCTACGGGAAATAAAGTTATTATTTATGGGCCTCGTGACCATTTAACAAGCCACGCGAATGTGTCCCAGTAATAGGGACGTACGATATAATTAGCATAACCAGACGCCGGGAAACTTGATGCGTTAAGAGCACGCCGCGTTGTTCCCGCGTTGCTGGGACCCCTCCAACCGTGATAAGGCCCTGACTGTTGATAGGGACCGCGATGAGGCCCACGATTTGGATTATCATGCCGGTATCGACGAGCAACCGTTCGTTTTTCAAGATCAATGGGACTATAACTTTGTAGCCAAACCTTTTAGAGATTTGGTGCCACATTGTAACCAGATAGCTATAGGGAATTTGATCTAGTAAAACTATAGCTTCTGTGAATTGTTCCCAGTGGTGTAATTGGTAAAGTTAGTCATAGGAAAGCGGCCCACGATTTGGATTATGCTAGTATCGACGAATAACCGTCCGTTTTTCAAGATCAATGAGAATATAACTTTGTAGCCAAATCTTTTAGAGATTTGGTGCCACATTGTAATTAGATAGTTATGGGGAATTTGATCTAGTAAACTATAGCTTCCGTGAATTGTTTCCAGAGGTGTAATTGGTAAAGTTAGTCACAGGAAAGCAGACAAAGAATGCTTGGAGTGATAGGTCCATTTTGTACCTAGCCTCTGATAACACGTCATCCACCAGTGGGTAACTGTAACCTGATGGATCATACTTCATGGATCAGGCGGTTTCCAGCGCGATCGCCTCGAGGCTATCTCCTGGACAGGATGTTCCCATGCCAGTTGACGTTTCACCTGTTCCTTTTCGTTCATACGCGAGGCGATCAATGTTACGTGCATATTTGCATACGCTATCTGCGGGTGCTGTGAACTGGGCTACGTGTCAGCGTTGCGAGTCATTAATCACGCGAGAAAATGTACCTAATAGAAAATGATGTTCACGTTTTGTTCCGTCGTTTACGTAATTACTGTACTCAAGATAATATTATTATTGAAGTTTTGCTCAGAACAAAATCCTAACCTTGGTGGTCATATGGCTGAACTTCAAAAATATGTTAGATTTAGGTTATGTTTGGTAAATAAAAACTGTAAATCGACAACAAAACTGTTATATATATATATCAGTATCGCACTTTGTAGCAAGATTTCAATGATCACAGTTGCGAGCGTGTACGATCTTTGATCCGTGTCCCGTTCGAACGACGTGAAGGATTAAAAATGGATTCACAATGGTTTGATCGATCGCGACTTTCAAGGGGGACACGATATCGCGTGGCATCTACTCGATTGGATTTTATGTAATAAAAATAGACGCTTGAAAATGTCTGTTATATCGTGACAGGTTATCTATCATTGCCAGTGCTGCCCTCTTATCAAAAATTTGTTTTCCTACTATCCGCAAGGAACGATGGGAAAACGTGTATAATTGATACATGGTCTCATGTTCCTGGATTGTTAGTCCACGACAGGTTACTGGTCAATAATATTGAGTGGAGGTCAACGACATCACTTGTTTGGTTACAATTTGACACCAAAACCTTATAGGGATTTGGCAACAAAACCATATTCATCAGTGTCACCATTACATACTATTATACTGAAACCTGGATAGCAGGATTTAGTATATTTTTGTCACCAAGCTTTGATATGATTTTGTAACCAACTTGGTGCTGCTTGTATCTTTTGCTACTTCTATTACCAATATAGTAACAAAACTTAATGTATCAGATCTTGCATTAGTCTAGTAACATTTTATTGATAAGGTCTGTACTAAACATTTTCAATGACAGATTTAACTGGCAGAATAATATTTATCATTTTAAAAACCTATATCAGCATATACATAAGTCATAAAAGCTATAAATTTTATAACCTCAAAATGTCTGTTGATTAAATCCTACTCTGTTCCTTCATTTGAGTACAGAATACTTTTCAACAAAAGTACTCATACCTCCTGGACGAATAAATTTCATACAAACGAAGGTTTTTGAATAAGTGAGGTACAGTAAGGGGCACACCTAATCACAATAGTAGCCTCTGGATGCTGTCAGACTGATTAGCTCGAGAGGAGAGTTTAGAGGCATGTGTCCTTTAGTGGCGACCGTTATGTGGACGTGACCTATGTCGTCGTCCATAGTGGAGGCCTAGGATCAATGAGCGATCGTTTCTTGGAAGTTAGGATTATGCCCGTGGCTATGCACAATGTTCCCCTTCTAACGGTTTGCTTGCGCACCAGTGACCTGAACACGAGGCTTGCAAACTTCGCCCTGTTGCATTGTTCTTCGCAACGAGGTTGGCTACCCTGTTCTCTTCTCTAATTGCCGCTAATCAGTGTATTTTATTGGTCCTTCTACTGATAATGATAGCTTTTCGCTTGGCTAGAACTAGAATCCTTTGTTGTCGTCAGGTTCCTGGTAAATCCTTTAGAAAATAAATACCTATTGTACCGCACTGTATTTCAAAAAATACAATACAAACCCAATAAAAAATTAAGGGTGAAAGATTTAATAGAGAAATAAAAATTCCAATTAAAAGAGATCCTTTTTAAGGTGCATCTCGTTCATCTTCCAAAATCCACAGCTCAAATCACTTCTCCAGACACTTGTCGTTTTAATCCTCGGGAAAAAAGTCCCTAGACAACTTCACGTCGTTCCTTTTTCATTCCTTCGTCGTTCGATTTGACACAGACGAAGATGCACAACGACGGGCACCGCGCGTTCGCCTAATTTGATCGGCTCGGCGAAACGAACCCTCGCTGATCCAACTTTCCTTCCACGTCGAGAGATTGGTCTCTGATCTCTTATTAAATTCACTGATTAAGATAAAGGTAGATCGAGAGGTCTAACCTAAGTTTCAGAAGAGACAGATCACCTTCGTCACAAATAAAAAATCTTGGTTGGGACGATGAAAAAAATATGATGACAGTTTTGATCCCCGCTTTAATGGGATGATCGAGTCCCAAAATGTTCGAACTTGGTTAATTAGGTTCGATCCGAAGTCATTCGAAGTAAATTTAACCAACGAACGTATTCAAATCGTTGCAATCTTTTTTCTAGGTTAGGTTTGAGTTTATACTGGGTTTAGATTAGATTCAAGTTGGATCCAGTTTCCACTGACTAAGTTAGGTTCAGAGTTAGACTTATCCGTGAAACGTTGAAGAATAGCTTTTAAAAAAAGAGTGGTTAGTTAACCGAAACAATAGCTTCAGCACTCGTTAACTGAATCTGGTTGTATGCAACGCAGTTCTGAAGTAAATCTAATCAACGAACGTATTCAAATCGTTGCAATCTTTTTTCTAGGTTAGGTTTGAGTTTATACTGGGTTTAGATTAGGTTCAAGTTGGATTCAGTTTCCACTGATTAAGTTAGGTTCAGAGTTAGACTTATCCGTGAAACGTTGAAGAATAGCTTTCAAAAAAATAGTGTTCAGTCAACGAAAACAATAGCTTCAGCACTCGTTAACTGAATCTTGTTGCATGCAACGTAGTTCCAATGATACACGAACTTTTCCAACCGGGTAATACCGCTCATTACATCCGCAGCGCTCATCACGCGCTGATAATGGTACCCTATGGTGGTGCGCGAGGAACACCAAGATATAGTTAGTCGCTTGTAACGACGACGGGGTGATAAATTTTCGCGTGTCGGCTAACAAGACCGCTTCGGAACGGGCGGCTCGAAAATTGCATCGCCTTTCTTAGAAATTCACCGCGGGTCCTGGCCGCGATTTAGCCTATAGCCAACGCATGGAGATCCAGACGGGACCACGTAGGCGTCTAGGTACAATGTCCTGGCTTTCAGGGTGCGTTCAACCCGCTCGGCCGTTCGCGAGCCTTTCATCCGAAATCCTTGAAAGGGGGGCTGGAAGAGAGCCAGCCGGTGACAAGGGTACAGGATCTCTCTGTGTAGATCGCCGGGGATCATTGTGAGAAGAGGGCATCGCGCCCACGTTCGACAAACCGGACCTGTCCGTCGCTCTTCTTTCTTACACATGCCTGCCCGTGATGGCTGCGTTTCTCATCCGACGCTGGCTACCTGCTCCTTTTCACCAGTCTCCCGGCTGACTAATAGCGAAACGATCCGCGACGAGCTGTTGCCCACTTTTCATCTTTATTAACGATCGTCTGTCGGTACTGTATCCGTTACGTTGACGTTAGAGTGATTACTAGGATGGGGACTTTGATGAGTCGCGCGAGATGGTAGTCTAATTTTTGGCACCAAGTTGGGAATCCTTCTGTTTTCTTTTTTTTTTTATACTAAACTTCTGTTAGTCGAAGTCAAGTACTTTGATCCCCTCAATACCAGCAATACTGCTATTTCTAATCCCAAACCTATTCTACCTTGTCTTCCTCTTCATACACCACGCACTATGTTAGGTCTAAGTTAAGTATAGACTATTAGAAGTACCCAGTTTGCAGGGCAAAAGTAACTAGTACCTTTGTGGTGCATTGGTAATTAATCAAAATTAAAAAAAAGGATGTAAAATACAAATGTCTTCCTCAAAGAAAGACAGTGACCTGAAGTCACACAGTCGTTGAGTGCTCTACCAATAATAGTTTGCACATGTTTCTGAAAAGAGTACTCTGGTGGCACTTCAAAGCCTCGGAAGAGCTTGTGTTACTCTTAAAAACAGCATCGCCAACGCGTATGTAACGTTGAACGGTCCTCCATCTGGACAAGATTCCTCTCGCGCCTGGTTGTTGATTGCTCGCAACGCTAGGAATTGTGTTAGTATTGCGTAGCTGGTTTCGCGAAGGAAAGGAACGTCGCGAATCTCATGCATTACGCATCGATAGCCAAGCTAACCCTACATGAAGGTTTCGCGAAGCCTGGGTCCTAGGAATTCCTCTTCGTCAGAGCGTGCGGTGCGCGCGCGCGCGTGTGCACGAGCTGGCAAGTAAGCGTGGCGACCGGTCGCGTATATGGACATGCAGGGCAAGGCGAGCACGATGCGGCACGCGTCGGTATTCTGAATCGCGCCGCTGTTTTCCGGTCTGCGCCTCCACCGGTTCCGTTAGCCGCGTTATGCGATTGTGCTAATGGGTCAAATCGCGTCTTGTCGCGCTAACGAGCCGCGAACACGTGGGTGGTCTTTGAATGAAGACACCGGATAGTTGAGGATAAGTGGCCTGGATTCGCAATACACCAGAACTCCGTTTATCCGAACCCATTTGGGGAACCAAACCGTTCGAGTAATGGGAATCTATTAATTATTACCTACACTCTATTAGTTTTTGCAGTTTGCACATATAGGGTGACCTAGGGAGAGCAAAACTGCTCAGTGGTGTTGATGCAACAAAAAGTGCAACTAGCACATAGGAAAACTAGTCAGATGGAAATGAATTTGCACGTATTCGGTGAATTTTCAAGCTTAATTATTGTAAAAATGAAAAATTTCACGTATTGGGTTAATTGTATTCTTCTTTTTGCATTTCTACATTTCGCACGTAACATAACCTATTGTTAACTTGCACCATTTCTGGGGCATTCTGTATACAGTATATTGTTTTTTAATTCCATGAGATAGAATCTCTTTCTGATACAGTTAGATCGTTCTTCAATAGAAGAATATGATCCTACATACTTTCATACGAAGAATCATTCCAATTATAACTCCGCCATCTTTAGTTCAAGCTATTTCTTCTGCAAAATGAGATAGAACAAAAGAATATCAGGCGAGCATAGAATAGTATCGAGGAAATGTGGAGTTAAAGAAAAGACCCAATTGTAATTCGACATGGAAAAAGAAAGGTGTAACGCGAACGTGGAAAGTGCATTCGCAGTGAAACGACCGGTAGGTAGACTGTAAAAGGTAAACCTGTCGTACCGGCACGGTTCGTGGTCCGCGGGCATTCCAGGCGACGCCAACGTGTTCTCCTTCTACTACTCCTCCACCTCCCCCCCACCTCTTGCACCTCCATCACCTCCTTCCCTGCCTGCTGCACCTCCTCCACCTCCTCCACCTTCTCTTTCTTCTCCTTCTTCTTTTCCTTTGGCCTGACCTTCTTCCCCTCCAGCCCTACGGACCTCTTCCATCCTTGCCTTGCAATAATGCAACTGCATGCAGTTACGTTATCGACAAAGTGTATACATAGGTAGACTACCGTGCCGCGAGAGAGAGTGATACTGTTGATACGGTTACATAAAAGTGGATAGAAATTTGGATTTTTAACAGCTTATGCAGGTTTTAATCCTTTGTTATAGTAGAATGACCTTGTGAAGGGTTTGTTGTTAAAAGTGAATCGTTATAGGTTTAAATATTTAAAGTAATAGCATCAGAGTGATAGTAGTAGTACGAGTATATTAAAAGTATTTCAATACATTTCGTGATATTAATGATTTAGTATAGTGTTCCATAAAATAAGTATAAGATTCACTACTGGGAATTTTTCAATGCTATCTGTTTTAATAGCAAAGGATTTATCAATAAATTATAAAATATTGATTCATGAATGTTTCGAAACTTCTGTGATCCAGTGTACACAGTGCTACAAGACAAGAAAATAAATTAATTCATTCAATTCCTTTGCGAACTACCAACAACTGATTTTTTAGAACTATTTGTTATACATTGAACCACTCCGTGGACGACAAAGTATTTGAGGTTCTAAATATTGCCGCAACGGCCGCTCATACACGTCGCTGCATCTATAGGAAATTAATGGTACCAAAAATTTAGTAGCCTCATACAATTACCATCAAACGATAAAAACTATAATATTCCCTAACCTACTGGCCAGTATGTAAATCTTAAAATACATATGATAATGATACATTTTATCTTATACTACTACGACAATGAAATAAGATGTAACAAAGTTTGTTGCAGGCAAATAAGATTCGTTTCGCGATACTGTTCGCTATGTCGGCCACGATGCGATCGTCCGACGACGCGTTATTTGTCACCGGTGCAAATCGCAGTTTCTCTGTGTCCGGCGGCATGAGACCCTCTGCAATAGTAAGAAGAAATAAAAAAAAAAGTTTCACGTATATCGTGACGGATTGAACGTGCAGAACGCGACTAATTGTGAGTCTCGTCACCCTCCCCCCACTCTTTGCCTCTCTCAATTCCTTGTACCCCCCTCCTACTCTTCCACGAGCTTAGCCTTTTACGCTATTGATGACTCTTCGTTTAATCTCGTTCCATTCTGCGTCCCCGCATAAAGACCGCTCGTCCATCATAGCGAGATTATGATAGGAGGCTGCTTCAATGAAGACATTATGCGCGTACGATGGCTGGGGGATTCATCTTGGCTTATATACGAGCGGGAGAGTCGCCTTCAGACGCAATCTGCGAATCGGCCGACGATTTTTCCAACGGACGATGAATCGAACCGGCGGCCTGCGGGCTTTTGAATCGTTTCTGTAGAGAAATAAAGCAGTCGCGAGGGTGAAATCGTGTGAGTTTTTCAAGTTACTACCTCTGTAGCTTGATTCTGCGTTTGGCGTGGTTCGATGGTTATGGGGATTTTAATGAAATTTTTGTTTGTCATATGATGGATAGGTTAGCTCAAGGATATAAATGTTTTTCATTAATTATTTATAATATTTTCTGAAATAAATGAGATTTTACTATGCGATGTGCAAGTAAATTAATTTTTAAAATTGATTGTAAATAATAAAAAATGAAAATTTAATAATTAAGAATTTCAATTCTTTTCACGAGTATGGGGGCGACAATAGAGACCAAAATCTATTGTTACAGATCGTTGACCCGCATGCCCTGAATCTTACGTAAGCCAACACCCTTATTCACTGTCAAAAGAAGCATCTGTCTAAAGAAAATCTTAGATCACTTTAGGCCACAAAAGAGAAACCTTAGGTCACAATAGAACTTCAGCAACCTCTTCGTTCCTTTCAATGCTTCTGAACTATTCTCACGAACCAGATAATGTTACACCAAGCATACCAACCCTTTCAATCTTCCAAATAGTATTTAATACTAGATGGAGCCTCTACCTACTTCTGGATTAAAAAAGTTTAAAAGGAATATCAGGGCTTTCTTTGTAACCTATTATATGCTTGCCCTATCTAGGGTATTGAGAAGAAAAAAAAACTAGAAGAGCGTCCTTTGAAAACTACAATATAACATAAATTGTCCCATCCAGTGGTTCTCATCACCCATCACGACCACGAACAAGAAAGTGTTCCACTTTGCCATAATAATGAGGGATACTTGATCGTATTGTCCTTGCTGCATCGTAACTATCATAACCTCAATATGTCGGCTAGGGGAAAGCAATAATAATATTGTCTTTCGTTGGCTGGCAGTGTAATGAGGCGTGCTTCGATCAACGATGACGGCCAATGAGCGTTAAAAGGTAACCGAAAGGAAATTTTACCGTCGTCCCGGCATTTATGCGGGCCATTTGTGGAGATCCAGGGAAGAAGTGAATTTTATAGGTCTCGCGGGACTGACGCTTTGAATTGCTAAATTGCCGTGCTTGTTCTTCAGCCGCTTTTTCTCGTAGACGATCCATAACCAAGAGATTGAAACGAATTATGCAAATGATCGCTCGAACGAGGGCAAGAGATATGAAAATCAGGTTATAGGTGTATCGTAAGACCGGTATATATTTTAGTAACTGTTCGCGCCTTAATGGGTTAGTAACGGAGCGTCAGAACTTAAGGGCTTCGTAACGTAAATTAAGTGGTAATGGTGAAAAAGGTGTTTGTTATAAGAATTAATTCCTGAAATACGTGAACACTTTACATTGACAGTATTTAAAATAAAGCCTTCTTAGATGTACAGGTACTTCACAAAAATAAAAATAGCTATATTATCTTTTAGTAAGCAGTATAACTGGTTGAATTGAAGACAAAAAGCAGTTCTGATCCGTTTTAATCGAGATCTACACTGTTTTTGTTATCTAAAAATAAATACTAGCTTAAATTAATGAATGAAATTTATAACAGTTTTAATAGAAAAAATATTTAACACTAGAACTACCAGAGCAGTCAAAATGACTAATTGGTGATTATTCATAACAGTTTTATAAATTCACTAAATGGTAAAGCTTCGAAAATTTACTATAAATAAAGATTTATTTTCTATGTATTCAGTATTTTTTCATGTAATTTTCAATTTGATCTCTTCCATACAAATAAGTACACTATAATTGTCGGTAGTTCTAACGTTAAACGAGTCCTCGCTTAATTATCCTGTCAAAGATTCACCGAATCAGATGGCTGGCTAAAAACTGTCCCATCGTGTAGGGATCACGGTTAGCCAAGCTTAGATCAAGCTTCAACAAGGGTTGAACGCGCCACGGGGGTGGGGGCAGGGTGGGTGGATGATTTGCATTCAAATTTGCATATTAAAATGCAGCTCGTTGATCTGGCGTGCAGGGCCGCGAAATGTGGTAGGCAACGGGCCGTGTTCGTCGCATTAACGTTGTAAAGGTGAGTTACACGACCGCAAGGCAACCCGACGGCCATGAGATCGTTCACGCATGCCGATCTTGAAATATGCACCCGCGGACCAAGATTACCGGGCCCCGATAGCGCCGTTGTCTCGATTGATACCGGGGCTATCGGGGCCTTACGATTCACTGTTTGCACAGGACCGGAGTGACTTGACCGGAGACAGGGAGAATGATTGTCATGAACGCTGATGCCAGTTATGTTTAAGCAACGTACAGTTTCAACGAGCGAAACGTTTCTAGGTGGGGTTGTATAGTCCAGAAGTAGGAAAGGAAGTTAGACATTTCAGACATTTTCAGCTATGGACTTAAACTAATGGTACTCAAACATTTTTATGGTGGAGTTTCAAAAATTTTCATTTCCTTTTTCGTTGATTCTTTGCTTATTTTTAACAATAACTTTTCCTAATGGAGTCCTTAAAGGTATCAGACATTTCAGATATTTTCAGTTATGGACTTGAACCAATGGTACTCAAACATTTTTATGGTGGAGTTTTTAGTACTCGGTTTCATTTATTTTTTCGTTAGTTCTTTGCTTATTTTAACAATAACTTTTCCTAATAGAGTCTTTAAAGCTATCAGACAGAAGTTCTAGGTCCTCTACTTCATTTCAAGAATAAAGACTCCTCTGTCAGCCATTTTGATCGATCTGGCATGCCAAGATTTATCATATAGGTAGTAAATGTATATATGTAAATATAAATACATATAAAAGTATATGTCAAAGTTTGAACGAAAGCTCAAACGAAAAACATATCAAGTCATTTGATGTGAATTTCATGTCAAAGTTCGATGAAAGGCTTGAAATAAAAATCGTTACAAAATGGCGGTTCAAGTGGACAAAATAAAGATTTTGTCCACGTTTGGCGCCAAATTGTAACCAACCAGTTATAGGGGTTAACCTATCCAGTTGTATGGTTCGTTCTGAGACACCCTGTACACACGCAGTTCCAGAGACCACCGTAGCTTCCATTCGGCATGGTCAAGGAAAACACCTCTGGATCCCTATAGTTCTTCGCTATTATCGTTGTTTCGAGCTGTTAATATTAATGGACATAAACGCATATCGCGGAGTGGCCAGCCGCTGGAAACTGACAGACGGAGAGAAAGAGAGGCGACCGTGGCTCCCCCTGTTAGTTGTAATTGAACAGACGCAGCTGTGCGCTACGAGGTACGTGCTCGTAAAACATTAATGACCTATAGCCGCTGACGATCGTTTCACGTTATTATTCCTCAAAGTCAGAGCCAGCCGCGGCGTGTTTATATCTGCATTTTCAATTTTCTTGATCGTGGGTGAACCGGCTGCCGGCGCGGACAGGATAAAAGCGTAATGACGACGGTTCTGTTCCCGAGACCCGTGCTCCCTCTCGCTTCATCCCGTTTCCTCGGCCTCTTCCCGGCCGGCAGGGAACGGGACTTCTGTTGGAACGTGTTGTTTCGACTGACTGCGGAGAATTTTCTACCGCGTGTATACCTTCCACCCGGGGGTACCTTCGGTTTCTTATTTTATGATGTATGGGAGAAGGTTAAAGAAGCTTGAAACGGTTCTCGTTTGTCTGCCCTTTGTCTGACAGCTATTAGAGTACGGGTAATGGGTAGTACCAGTAATGCCAGCTTAAAACGTAAATTAGCTTTCGGTGGTTAGACGCAACCTCGCGTTCGCAAGACAGATGCTTTTCATATTTTACCGGTTTAATTAGAGGGTAGTTTCAACAATTCTGTTTTTGGTTACGTTTACCACGTTTCCGTGACGAATGAGTACATTTAATCACCAGGGGGATCACTGTAGCGCGCGGGATTTCTCTACGTTATCGGTCGAAAATATGGAGCCACCGTAGAATTTCAAGAAATGCATAAATAATAATAATAATAATAATAATGAAAAAGGAACGATGTATTAGAAAATTGTTGGATAAAAAAATCTATTACAACAAATGAAATAGAAAAGAACTACTGTTAATATTGGTAATACTAATTTTAAACTGAAAAAAAATTGTCCAGAGATTTGATGCCAAACTTTAACACGTTTGTCGCCATATTTGGGTGACGCTCTTTTTCTTCAAGTTAAATAGGATTTAAAATTGGAATTTTAAAAGGAATTCAATGAAATAAGCATTGAAGTATAATATATATATTATAAAATAAAATAAATAAATAAATATACAAAATAATATAATAAAATAATGTAAAACACATAAAATAAAAATATTACGTTAAAACTTTTGCTGTTTTTATTTTCTTCCCCCAGTTCAGCGGTGTTCGTCGTCACACCATCGACACACTACTTAATTAAAATCCAACAGCCATGCAAAAAAGGTGCTCACCTTTTGTACATTCGACGGCTTCATCCTTCGTGGAACTGCTTGCAGGGTTTCCATTCGCGGATCATAGACACGAAAACTGTCGAGAGGGAGGATTATGGCTGTCAGGGATTTTTGAGCATGACAGGATCCTGTTTCCCCGTGCTGAGCCCTCTTCTTGTCCGCGTGGACTCTGGTATCCCAGCTTAACTGCGACTGTTCAGTTCGCTCGAAGCCGCTTCTCGATGCGCGCAATCATACGTTTTAAACGAACGATTGGTCACGCAAGTCCAGCGAAGAAACTTTGCTTGGATTACTCGTTTCATGAATAGGAAATCGGCCACCTTGTGTACCAAACTAATAGATTAATGGTAGGGTAGAAATATCCTCGAATCCATAGACTGGTCAGAGCGATTTCGATGACCTAGATTTTCGAAATGCTTCTTAAAAGTGCTGCTTACTAAGCTATCATGCATGCACATAGACATAACCTCACTTACCTGTTGTTTTGGTCAAGTTGCAGAAAGTTACTAGCGCCATGTTAATGTCTAGTGACTTAATCTTGACTTAATAATGATGTCAAATATTTTTGACACTGGTAATGTTTTATATCATAAATGATTACTTTTTAATTGGCTTCTTAAATACAGTATTGTAACTGTTGGAAAAATGTTAAGGTAAGTAAGAGATTGGTTAACTGTAAATCAGTGTATTTTAAAATAATAACTATACAGTAAAAAATTACAAATTGTTCCTCGTGGGCGTTCACAACCAGTGTATGCGGAGTATCAACAAATGTACAAAACGTTGGTCGCCGCATCAACCATCATACACTAAAACGTTACCAACAACTGTACAAAAAACGTTCACAACGTTTGCTCCCCTTATCCCATCCGGGAAAAATGATTCACTTCCAATCAGAAACGATCCTTGCGCCAATCTAAGCAACGGTGGAACTACATAGAAGATTTATAGGTTAGTTCAGGCATGATCAACTAGTACAGTCAAACGAATCCCTACATAATAAAAAACAAAAGTAGGTCACAAAACTACTTAGAGAAAAATTAAAAAAGATAATATTACATTTTAGAAAACTTATTTTTTTCAAAATTAAGCCAGTAGCAAAATATTTTTATGAGAAACATTTGAGTTTATGAAAACTCTAAATCACACTAATCTCAACACATTAACTTTTATGCATGGTATCGTTGTGACAAGCAGCCATAATTGCCTAAATTATTTTAACCTTAATACATTAACCTTCAAATATGGTGCCATTAAGATGAACAGCCGCCATTGTTCATGCCTGAACCTAACCTCTACAATCTTCCCCAAACGCTACAGATTAACCTATTTGCATGAAACCTTTTGTCCTCGGATCAAATACGGGTCATTGGTTGCTTGTAGTTATATCGATCGGCCACAGTACAGGTTCCCTGGTGTACCGGAAGTCGAGCAGCGTCCCGCCGAGGCCCGCTACTTCGCCTGCACGCACGGGACCGCAATTACGCGATCATTTTCCCCGGTCAACAGCCTTGTAAATCTTCCGGCCCGGTTCCCCGTGGAGGACGCCGCCGTCGCTTTCTCTCTCTCTCTCTCTCTAGCATCGGAAAAAGGGGAGAAAAAGACGCAGGGAGGATAATTTCTCCGGTAAATGGCGCTGTAAATTCCTCTGGTGCGCCGTTTCTGACCGAACGGTTCTCTCTCTGAGCCAGGAAGTCGCACGTTATCCTCGTCAATGAACTACCAACGATTCGATGCCTGCCTATACTTAATGTCCGCAGTGTTAATGAGTCTGTTGACAAGCTCCAGAGAGACCTGGGCGCGTGACGATTCGTCACGGATCGTGATTCAAGCTGCTCGATACAATTAGCGATAACCATCTGTTGCACATGCAAATTGACTAAAATAAAATGGTGGTCTTTGATGAAAGTTATTTGTAGATGTTTCAGTATACGGGACATGTTCACCTTTTACAGGTACCTTTTGTATCCAGCAACATATGAAATTTCTATAAATGCACAATATGCTTACCAAGTTCAACATTCGACTGTAATTTGAAATCACCAAAGGCTGTACAAGCGAACGATTCAGTGCCAGTCTCGAGCAGCGTGAATCTTTACCACTTAAAGATATATCACACATTCCTTTCCCACTTATGCATTCCTCCAAGCACACACCTTCATCCACTTGAAGAGAAGCACACGATCAGCACACAGTGTTATAGATCCCCTCTTCCTCTTCGCCGGCGTTCACTTCGGATATCTCCGACTGGGACAAAGCCAGCTTCACGTAACCTCTGTCCTTCTCTCTGGTCCCGTTCTTTCCCCCGGGCGGGGGAGGAGGGGGAGGCTTTTCCTCCGGGGAACTAGGGTTCGTGGGTTCACAGATTTCCGCGTAGATCTCCTCCGTCTTCGACGGCGGGATCGGTGGTAACGGCGTCAGGCTGTCCCTGACCTTGGAGTAGGGCGGATCCAGGTCCTGCTGGGTCTGAACCTCCAGCACGCTGGTGGAAACCGATCGTTGAACCTGCTGCCTCGAGGACGGCGAGGCCTGCAGCAGATTCGTCTCCGACTCGAGGCTGGCGTATCTCTCCGACCTCATGCCGATTTCCGGTCGCACGGCGAACGTGAACGAGGCCGACTTCTTCGCTGGATTCCTGTTCCTGCCACCCTGAGCTATCCTCGAGATCCGGTCGAGGAAGCTGTGGTTGTTGCTGCTGGCCCGGCTGTTGCTTCGATCCCTGATAGTGGTACGTTTGATATGCTCCAGCCCCTCCTTCAGACTCTGAAGGATAGGCTTCGCGTCTGGCTTGGACTTGATCTCCTTCAGATGGAGCTCCTTCAATTGGCCCCCGCTGGCAGGCGGTTTAGGTGGCGCCACGCGCGGTTCTGTTGCTCTCTGATCGAGGGCTCTCCTGGAATTTCAACGAAAACGCACCATTTACGTGTATCCGGATATGTCTGCTGCCGTTGGAGGATTGGTCAGTCAGCAAGTGGGTCTAAATATGTAGAATGCAATTCTTTAAAAAGTATAGATATATTTTGGAAAGATTTTAATTCCTTCCTTTGCTAATATCTATTTTAAATTTTATTTGTTCCTTATAAAAGGGGGGGGGGGCTTGTCTCCTAGCAGCTAATATTTTTGGACCTGGTCCGTCATTATTTACAATTTTTGAACCTCTGAACTATAATCTCTAAACCCCTAGAATCTCTAAAACCATCTTATACTATAGTGAATTAGATAGATCTGAACCTATATATATGAATGAGAACCTCTGAACTCCTAGGATCTCTAAAACCATCTTATACTATAGTGAATTAGATAGATCTGAACCTGCATATATGAATGAGAACCTCTGAACTCCTAGAATCTCTAAAACCATCTTATACTATAGTGAATTAGATGGATCTGTACCTGCAGGCTGAAAGTAATCGCTGCATTTTCGGCGACGCCAGCAACCTTGCCTCGGAAGGACAACCTAACCGTGCTCTCTTCACCCGAGGTGCCGTTGGTCCTGTGGCGACCAGCTCGAGGAGTTCCGGGACCGTGGAATTTGGTAAAGGCCTCTCGGGCATCAGAGGTACAGCGCACCCTAACACTATAGGGCCCCTCGTCGCGCCTTCCAGTTGCATCAGGCCGCTGTAGTCTCGTGGCAGTGGTATTGGTAAAGGTCCGGCAACCAGTCTTACCTGTTGGAGGTAATCGACAGGCACGTCGGTTATTGCTTGGGACATTATAAGCGTTATGATATCTTGATTAAACGGTTACACATAAAATATCCTTTGCTACCGTGATTAATGATACTCTATCGTGGAAAATTTATTGCTTTCTAAAAATATTATGCATGTTAATGGTACAGCTACAATTAAGTACGACCATGCTTTTTATGAAATAATTATTCCGGTATAACGTTCGGTTAACGAAACATTGAAATATTACATAAACTGAGACTGCACTCAAAATAGAAATTAAACTTCATTAAAGTTTTACAATTTTAATTGTTACAAATATAGCTGAGTTTTGTTACTTTGTTGCTTTAGAGGTTAAGCAAATTGAAACTTAAACTGAGCAGCATAAGTAAATTAAAAATTTCCTATTTTAACCCATTAAGTAACAATTTTTTTCTATATTGTTAGACGGATTTTTTACAGAATATACACAATAAGAAATATGAATTAATCGATAAAATGTGGATCGTCCCAAATAGGGACATTGGTATTTAAAAAAAAATTACTATGTTAAATTATTAGTGTTACTTATAAAAAGTGATACACTGATATTAATTTAATCTACAAAAATTTACCCTCAAAGGGAGGTCCCTTCTGGCGAGCTGATGGACCCTGTAGAGCACAGCGTCGCTTCCGGTGTCGAGGCTTCCGCTCTGGCAGGTGGCGTAGAATTCTCCTCTCGCTGAGAGCGGCGCGAACAGTTCGTGCCCGTGAGAATCCAAGCATTGCGCGTACTGATCTCGTTCCGACGACCTTGAACTCTTGCCCTCGGGGAGGCTGCTAACGACACCGGAAATGCCGCTGGAGACCGGCGCCCTCCGCGTGTCCTGGAAAACCGCGGCCAGTCGCAGAACCTCGCCAGCGCGCACTGTTGTTTTCGTGTAGTGAGCCCTCAAGTTACCATTCTCTAAGACGAAAATCATCGTTTCGCTCTGAATCATTTTTATATTCAACTTTACACGGCGGAACTTCGTTTATCCTGTTATTCTGTTTCAACAGTAGACCTACCGACAATTATAGTGTACTTATTTGCATGGAACAGATCAAATTGAAAATTACATGAAAAAATATTGAAAACAAATCTTTATTTATACTTTCTGCAGAAAATCATAGTAAATTTTGGAAGCTTTGAATATGAATAATCATCAATTGGTCATTTTGACTGCTTTGGTAGTTCTGGTGTTAAAAGTATACCTAAGTTGTTTCGAAAAAAATGAAAAAATGAGATGAAATGTATGAAATTCATGAATTTTAGTTTTCATTAAAATTTTCATTTACCAACAAATGGTAATTATGTACTTCTTTGCATAGCACGGGTACATAACACAGAAAATTGCCATTTCTTTGTGACGAGTATACTCGTCGTACATAGCTAACTAATTTTAGGTTCGATTTCGGTCCCGTTTGAGTTGGATAAACGGAGTTCCACTGCGATTGGACGATTTATGTTGTTTGGGTAACAAATATCTACTTCTGTAGCAAAAGGAACAGTTAAAACAGAAATTTTATAATACCCTGCATAATGTGCTGCAACAGAGAGGAAAATTATGTGGTGAAGGAAACCTGATAATTTTATTTAATAGCTGTGATAACAGTAAATACCAGTCGCACGTGAGAAAACAATAGTTATATACATGCGTATAGGTTAGGTGGTATTCATGTGTGTTAAAATAATGGAGGTTCTATTGTATCATATAATTTATCCGTTAACGCAATATTCTGCTGGTTTCCCAACTAAAAATCTACCAAACACCTACCAAAAATTGACAAGCGTATATATACGTCCATAGATCCTATGAATAACTTTCGTCGAACGCATATATGCGCTTGTCAATTTTTGTTTTCTTCGTCTCATAACCTTTCCAGTGGTCATCCATAGACCCTACGAGCAACTTTCGTCGGACGCATATATACGTCCAATGATTCTACGGGCAACTTTCGTCGAACGCATATATGCGCTTGTCAATTTTTGTTTTCTTCGTTTCATAACTTTTTTAGTGGTCATCCATAGACCTTACGAGCAAATTCCGCCGGACGCATATATGCGTCGATAGCACTCAAAAGGTTAAATTGCAGCTCGTGATACAGAAGACTTTGAGAGGTGTAAGCAAAAGCACGCAATTGTCACGCGGTCGGAACGCGGCGGAATATCACGTGACGTCGCGAGGAGAGAACTGCCCGTATAGAAGTCCCCTTTCGCGCGCGCGCGCGCGACCATAATCGTTATGGCGTATAATGGCAAGAGGGCCGTGCGTATCGTAACAAACCCCAGCGGCTTTCACCGGGCCGCGTGCCTATTACGTTACGTGCCCCTCGCCTACGTTTAAACGCACGAGCAACCGCGCCGGCCAGTCGCATTCACAGACACATTGACATTCGTGTCACGGGCAGTCGCTGCACCCAAGGGAATAATCCCGCGCGCGGGCCATGCGTGTGCGCGCGCGCACCATGTTCCGCTGCATTGTCACGTCCTAGACAAAAGAGACTCGATAGCGGCAATTCCGAGTTAGACACGGTTTCACGCTCGTAGCCCGTGTCGAAGACGAGGGGTTTCTCGCAAGCATTTGTTGCGAGGGAGATCGTATTTCGTTTTAGCGATGGTATAGCACGAACGAGCAAAAGCGACGCCTGTGGGTGAAGTTAGGGTCAAAGAACGATAGATGGAGGTAGTGTGCGTTGCTGGTAAGTTGGCAGTTGGAAGGAATTTGGGTCTGATTGGTTGTAGGTCCACCATTTTTAAACACAATTATAAATAAAGGGCATGTGCATTTTTGTTATTGGCCAGTAGAGGCTGTAGCAAGATAGGGCCCCTAAAATTTCTGGGGCCCTAAATATTGGTTTATTAAAGAATTTAATATATTGTCTTAGCTATGAGAAACTATAATATCTCAATCGACGATTCTTTCGAGCTTAGGGCCCGCTTTGAGCTTGGGGCCTTATAAGCTTGTGGCATTATTTTAATAAAGAGTTTGATTGGGTCTCTTTTTTTCTGTTAAAGAAACGATTATAGCTATGAAAAATTGTAGTATTTCAACTGATGGCCTTTTTGAGTTTAGGGCCCTATGTGCTCAGGACCCCTGGCGGGCATTGCAGTACTCTTTTTGCTCTTGTGCTGTTAATTTATCAGCGATGCAAGATACTGTAAGATATCTATATTTCCTGGTTAGCCAATTATAATGAAACCTTTGTGGCCATTGTCAATTTTGTTAGTTCAAGTGTGTTCAAAGTTGAAAGAAACGGTTTGCGTGAAATAATAACTAATGAAACAGTTGGTTCATTTCGAACCCATAAATATATTGACTAACGCACTCATTTTCGTTAAAACATCGTATTGTGAACGCCCACAATATCATAAATGAGCAGCGATTATTACCAACGCATGCTGCAACTGATCATTATATTACATTATGGCGTATTCATATGTTAGATACTGCTGCACGTGATTCCTACGAACTGCATTAGGTGCTTAATGAACGAACGAATGAAACGTTACCACACATACATTCTCCACTGAAACGTGCAATTATGTGTCATTTATGAGTTAACTGTACAACGGGTTTGAATGCTACCGAAACTTACCCATCTTGGAGTGTGTCAGAGTGTATGCCCTCAGAGGTTTGGCGAGTAGAAACGCTGGAACACCGGCTCGAACCAACGCCCCTACTCTTCGGTACACCCTGGCACTTCCGGTACCACTGTTGTTCGAGACAACGGAGAACCAACCTGTAATCAAAAAACAGATTTCCCTTTAAAAATCTTTTACTTTCCACCCCTGATGTAACAGTGTTAAACAGTAGTTTTTTTAAAAAAACAGATAAAAAGAATTATAATGCCCAGTGCATTAAATATTTTAGCTACTATATTTTGATAACCTTGCTTTGAATTTAATAAAGTTTAAACTTAAATATAATACAATTCTTCAATCCATCTCACTGTTTACAAATTTTTTATTTAAAACATGCAAAATGCAAAAATGCAAAATAGAATTTGTCTCGAGAGACTCGTAAATTGGACGGGACGATCAAAGTGATGCCATCTGTGTCAGGCACTGTGTACAACGTCATCCCAGCGCTTGTTTTGTCGAGCAGCGGTTCGTTAACGCGTTCACAGGGGTTCATTCTGAGAGACGTACGTGACAAACGTTACCGTTGTGCCGTGGAAACGACCGTTCTCCAGTTCACGATGAAAAACCAGCCTTTCATAAACTCACGTCCGCGCCACCGGCATTAAAGTAATCCCCGATCGGCCTCTAGTAACTTTTTGCGCAACCGCGCGATATCAATTCGACCTAGTTTATTAGGACGGTCGAATGGCGTCGTTATGGGCAAGGAAATGAGCAACAACGCTTATGGGTTCCATTAACGAGAACCTGAGGTTTTTATAAGAGCAATTTAAAGATACTGTGCAATAACCTTATTGGACTTATCCTTGCCAGATTTACTGAACGCATGGTACAAGCTTTTTCACCAAAACATTACTAAATCAATGTGAAATTAATACGCTAAATTTTGGTACTGTCATGGCGTTAAAAACGTACTAAAATTTGTACCAACTTTTGAATCAAAATTACATCAAATCTCGAAACATAAATGACACCAAATTGGATACAAAACCTTGGCAAATTTTTGCGATAATTAACAAGGTTTCGTCTATTTTTGATATAAATTTATGCCAAAGTTTGGTAACTGATCCAGCACCAGATTCGATACGAAATTGCCATTACAATTTTTGAAGATTGAATTTTTCGAGATTAGGTCATCGAATGGCCACCAGGGAACGAGCAAGGACAACCGGGTTTAAATTAATAATTTATCGACGGATTCACAGGATATACCGACGATTCTCCCAATAATTTATAGTCAAATGTAAAAACATCCGCCGGTTGTCTCAGCCCCATGTACAATGGGGGCGTATAAATCGCTGAATCGATTTGCAAGCGATTTACATCGTATTCCCGCCATCTTGAATTGATTTACAGCTAGTACTAATGCGCGAGTACCAATGATTGTCCCGTCCTTTCCGCGGAACGTCCTTTCCACGAATGTATTAACGTGGGTGTTTTATCGGTGATACAGCGTGTCTAGTTTTATGAGCGACATGGAATTTATCGTCGATCGACCTCGCCTGCTAGGTTAGATTAAATTACAGTCTCGTTTCTTAAAGACAAAGGGCGCTACTCGACGCTTAACGGCGAGTAATAAATTTCGCCGTGGAGACCTTTAATTGCATACGTTCTTACGGCATCCTTCTCTTCTCCCTTTCAGTCGAATTTCGATGGCGTTCGTCGATTATCGGCCCTGTGGCCGTTCTGTCGCAATAAATGCTTTTACGGTCCTACGTTCCGACACTTGCGAAAACAAAAAGTGCCTTCACGGTATTCGCTGCATCGAATAAATTTTGCAAGGACTCGCTTTTATTTGTCAGTCAACGCACAGCATTACCATTAAATGGTAAAATTCGAATTCTAACTATTTTTTAACAAGAAAAAAAATATAATGTTAATCTGTTTTGTAAATTATAGCGTTAGATCTTATTGGTACATCGTGGATCGGAATGTGAGAACCTAACCTCTAACCTCTGTCCTCTAACCTTAACCTCTCTCAGAATGTAACGTTAATCTGTTTTGTAAATTATAGCGTTAGATATTACTGATACACCGTGGATCGGAATGTGAGAACCTAACCTCTAACCTCTGTTCTCTAACCTTAACCTCTCTTGAAAGATTTTCTTCTGTTCACTTAAGAAAATTACACCTGAGATCATTAAAATTATTTTCAGAGACACTCGATCCTAAGTACACTCAAGATGTTTGTAACGCAAGTATTTACTATTTGCTCAAAATGATTTATAGTGCATTAAATCCAACACTAGTTATACAATGGGTGTTCGAGATACTTCACGCCGTGGCCCGTTACTCAGACACGATATATACGGATAAGCAAAGAGCCACGTACGATGATATACATTAATGCATCGCAGTTGAAGCTCATTCTGTTGCGGCCATCCGGTACTGTTTCGTCATTAATATTCGATTAACCTGTGTCCTGTGAACGTCGCGAACAATGCAGTCGGAAGTCGTGGCTCCCCCTATCGTGTTTCGGCTCGTGGACCATCGGAAACCTACCTCCCTTACGATCTTTCTTTTTTTTTCTAATTTCTGATCCCCTTAGGATCACGGATCCAAGATGGCCGTCCAAGAAAGAAAATGGACGGCCATCTTGTATGGAAATTGGATCTGGAATGATGGAAACAGTAGGTACCGAATCATCGTAGTAGCATTAATGTATTGTAAGATTTCAGGAATCGTAAGATTTTCTTGGTTTTGGATATTCTAACCTAAAATGTAGGTTATTTTGTAATAATAGAAAATAATAAATATAACGAAAATGGAATAGAAAATTTACAAGCAAAATTACCTTGAACCCATTGCTCTATGTTTCGAAAATGTAGGTATTCGAGGATCAATTTCAGAATAAACGGTCTGGTACACGTGTAATTCCGTTTAGGCGAGATCGTATCGCTTAATGTTTCGCGCGTGTGTACCCACGCATGGTAGGCAATACTCGTATACAAAATAACCGATTACTCCGTCGGTAATTACGCAACGGGGAACGGAGTCGTATGCTAATCGTTTGTTGCGAGAAACGAAAAAAGAGAAAAAAAAAAGAAATCAGGCTATACCGATAGCTAATTAGGCGAGCGTTGCCAAATACATACCGATCCAGATTATTCAGATCACTCTCATTACCTCGGAGGTCACGGCGAGCTAGAAGTAAGAATGGATTCCAGCTGGCGACTTTCACGTTACGTAACGAGCAACATTTTCTCTTTCTTTTGCTCTCGCTTGCACGCGTGAACGCACTCTCTGGCCCGGTGTGTGCATCAGCATGTAATTGATGCTGCTTTACCGGCAAATGAATTTAGCTACCAAATGAGGCGATACTGTTGCCGGTTCTTTGCGGACGATGGAAAGTGATGCTTGAAAGGGACAGTATAACGGTAGATTGATGATGTTCTTGTTTCATCATGATCATCTGGGGGGGGGGGGCATATCATACGAACGGATAAAACTAGGAGAGTCAACGCGGAAAGGGTTTAAATAAATTGCAGCAGAAATAAGCAAAGCATAACTTTAATAAAAGAAAACAAGATAAAACTAAATCAAAAATTTGGGTTCCGCCATATTGTTTTTTAACTGAATTGGGTTCCTCTATAATACAGGTTGAGAACCACTGGTTGAAGGCGCAGTATATACTGCGGTTTGTTGGTAAATTAGCAGTTAGAATGGTATAGGGGTACCAAGGGTACTTCAGTCACGCCACCCAACACTCATCACCCTCAACACATTGTATGTTATAGCTAATAATGAAAATAAATATGTTCTATTTTTATAATCGTGTTAAAAAATGGAAGTACACAGGGATTATAACCAATATTTCTCCCTTGTTAAAACTCCTAAGCTTCCAACATTACATATGCAACCCACCGCAAAAGACATGGCATTGTACTGACGCGACGGTTTTGGCGGGCTCCTTGGGTATATAAGGCGACGAGAATCGCGCAGACGCGCCAGTCGACCAGCGGTTGACGAAGGCTGCGGTTCTCTCCCCAGAGTTTCCTTGGGAGTAGGAGGTATGACTTCAAGTGCGCTACATTGAGAAAATTGCCCTCATAATGATCCAAGGTCTTCCGTACACGTAGGTGTTAGGGCTCTGATGGATTCCCCTTTCTATAATTCTTAATATGCTAAAAAGCATCTGAGATAAAGATGGGAAAAGTATGGGAAGCTACTTTTGCATGCAATTTTTGTATGCAAAACCAATTTCTTCCAGTTCAATTCAAAGTTTGATTACTTATGCAGCTCTCTTGCCCCTTTATTCTCTTATAGTGCAGCAACTAAGAGTACTCATACCATAATATATTTCAAAAACCAGCGAACGAATTTCGATCCATCTTTTTTTTTGATAAATTCATAATATTCCTTGCTTTACAAAACTGTGGCTTTCGACGTTTCTAACGTATTGTTGCTCATTTCGTGCCATTGCATTGTGATCTTTGATGGTAACCAGAACTCTCCTGCTTTCTATCGTTGCGTCTACGTAAGAAACACTTTCTTGGCAGTGTTCCCAGGACCAGGGCACATAATCAGCATGATATTACCACGAATCTGATAAACGCATTACGCTCTCTGGGAGAAGCTTCCGCGACTGCACTTTCCATCGGGTTGAATCCCATCAAAAGTGGGAAGTCAAACGGTATTGTAAGGACGTTCTCCTCGTTCCCAAACCTGCTGACTCGAATGAGACCGGCACCGCATAATATCGTCGTGTGAAAGGTAACTTTTCACGACACATCGCGTTCTGTAAAACAAGGAAGTGGATGAACCTGCGGGTTTCCTAGGAAAACGAATTATCGGTATGTTCGACCATGTATCTGATCGTGGGGCTATTAAAACTGATGACTGGTTAACAGCTTTGCGTTACAGCAATGCAGTTTACTGTTTTCAGGCGAACTTGAGGCATATGTTTACCTATGCGAGCTATTTTCTGCATTAGAACAGTGGTTCTCAACCTGCTCTATGTGTACCAACGATGGCTCGTTAAATATTCTTAGGTGGTATGCGAGCTGAGTTGAATTAAGTGTAGGTTAGATGATACCCGAGGGGAAATGGTTGAGAACCACTGCATTAGAATACTATCATTTGCATCTGTTTTAAAAGTGATTGTGTAGATTTTGCAAAAAAATTTTCTGTAACTTAGAGTGTCCTATAATTATTAACAGTTCTTAGCTTAACATTTTGCAATGCTACAGCAATTAGTTGCACAAATTTGTGCAACTTGAATGTAAACAAGTCCAGGTAAAATGAAATCAAGTGGCAGACTGTTACAGTAATACCGATTGCATTGCTTATTGCAATCGGTTTATATTTTTTTTCGTCGATTCTATGATTGGGTAATGATCAAACCAAACATTTTTACAAAATTAACTATATGCATGCATACTTTCCATTTTTAATTTGCATTAAACGTTACTAATATTCTTAACAAAATTTGCATATTTCTTAGAAATATAACAACTGAACGAAACAGAAATAATATTATAATCTAGAGCTCGTCATTCGGTTCTGAAATTTTTCTTCGTCCATCATTTGTAGTCACAGCTGTTATTATTTTCTTCACACTGTTATTACCACCTGTTGTTATACGCGAGAACAATGAAAATTTTCCAAGAAAACAACGCCGCAACAGAGGTAACATGGTTGGCCAAATCTAGAAAACACTCTAAGCCCAGCGACCCACTTTCCAAAGTAGAAACTACTATTGCTTCCTGTTATCTATTAATCGGCCAAATCTAAAAACCGAATCGCAGATTTTACGGTAATAAAGCCGCACGCTTTGCGCCACGATATTGCGGTTTGTTTCCAACTGCTATAAACAAACAAAAAGAATCGATTTTAACTTATTTTCCATAAACCGTCGCGATTGTTGACATTTACGCTGATTTTACAATGTACTTTCTAACGCGGAATTCTCGCCAGCCCTGTGCTCCTTGCAGAAAATTATTATGCGGTTTCATGGTTATGTAAACAACGGTCGGGAAATGGAAAATCATAACGGAAACGTAGCAGAGGTCACTGGTAAAGCAGTGAAAAATAATGGTATCTGAAATCGTATATATGAGATACCTAAATATGGAGTACCCAAGAAATATTTGAATAAAAAATATCTCTTGAGTACCTGGGTACCTACTCAGGTAGAAAACATTGTTCGGGTATTCAAGTATACCTGAAACAAGTACCTGAATAATGGGATTCGAATTATGCCCAAGTATCCGATGGAAAATATTTTTCGGGTACTAGGATACCCGAGTACCTGATGGAAAATTTTTGTCGGGTACTAGGATACCCATGAGACATCTGGATGGAAAATATTCCTGCGGACACCCGAATTCACGATAGAAAATATCTTTCAGGTACCAAGGATATTCCAATGGAAAATATTTTCTATCTATCCACAAACCTGTAAGATACCCGAGTAGAAAATATTGAGACTGAAATTAGTATGCGTATTGCAGACATATTAGGTCTGGAATCAGGTATGTAAAACAACCCGAGTAGAAAATATTTCATGGATACCTGAATCGCAGTCTTGAAGGTCGAATTATCGGGTATGTATATTGTAGAGATATTATTTGGAATCAGGTACGTGAGGTACCCGAGTAGAAAACATTTCACGGGTACCTGAATCGCAGTCTTGAAGGTCGAATTATCGCGTATGTATATTGTAGAGATATTATTTGGAATCAGGTACGTGAGGTACCCGAGTAGAAAATATTTCACGGGTACCTGAATCGCAGTGTTGAAGTCGCAATTATCGCGTATATTGTGTAACACTTAAAAATATCTGTCGTTTTAAACACGTTCCGTTCTCTACTACGGTATAACAAGATAAAAGGATTAGAAATGTAACTATCTCCTGTGAATTCGTAATCGTAACACGTAATCCTCTTTCCACGCCGGTAAAATTGTGAAAGTTTCCGGTTTCCCGAGCATGCAGACGAGAAATCAGGTTTCCAACAACAATGTCATTTCTATTGTACCATTTTGCAGCACAGTCGGTTGCGTGGGCGTCTCGCGGATACCGTCCGGCTCGACGACAGCTGTTCAGCCGGAAAAGTATCGCTCGGGGTAACCGACTTCTCGTTTCTGGTCCGCGGACCATGACGGAGAAACAGTTTTCTCGGATTGCGCGATGGAACAACGCGCTTTTGTTGTGGCTGCGGATTCGGACCGCATTCCCTTGCTCGGTCGAGACGAATTAGCGGTTTGCAGACCAGGTTTCGCTCCGGCGAATCGATCTCAATGCTACACGGTTTTGTAATTAACCCTCCGAGGACGAACGCAGGGTAATTTTGACCCTCAATATAATTTGTATCCCAAACAAGTTATAGAAAAAAATTATACACAACAACGCATTTTAAACAACGTACACTTCGTTTCTTTTTAATTTTCTAATCGAATTTTTTGTATGATATAAAAATAAATTTGTTACTTAATATTGTATTGTAATTCGAACGGTTCAAAGTGACCTTCTGTTTATTGTACGAGGGTTAATTGTTGTATATCTCTTTGTTAACCGTTCGAGAGATGAATTTATCAAGGAAATTTTTTTTTATATAATCTTCATTATTTTGTTGAAATGATATTTTATTTTCTGTAAAAAATTCTTGGTAAATTTTATTTTGAAAAATTTTAATATTGTATTTATCCCTGCTCTCAAGGATCCTTCTGAATCCGCCCCTGACTAGGCGACAAATGCTGCGATCTGCCGGCATATAGGCAACACTATGACGCGGTCCGATGCCCGCCGATCATTAATCACGCTCGCGATCGGTTTGTTCTAATAAATATCGAATTATATATCGCGAACGTAGGCAGTATCTCAACTTTCTATCTGCGGGATCGTTGCACCGCGTCCCCGGCGTGATACATTCACGATCCTCGTAAATTCGCTCGTAAACCGTACGAAGTAGGCTGGGACGAAAAATTAAATCGATCCCTCGCCCATAGCCGGAGGTTAGGATCGTTGCTTATGCAACCGTGCCGCCGTCGATAGTTTCGAGAACACGTCGAGGCCCTGCGAAGCATACATCCCTGTTCAGAAGTATCAGGAGGCTTATTTGTTCTTGCACAGAAGCTGATCGTTAATTTCGATTATATAATTCTTATAATTACAGTAGTGTTCACGTAGAAACCGTTATGCGAGGAGGTGACTCTTTTTAATTTAGCTCGATTTCCAAAAATTGAAAAATTCAAATTTCAAAAAATGAAATCAAGTTTCAAATTTCATTTCAAAAACTGATGGAATGTTAAAGCCAGCACTACCGTAAATAAATATATTTAATTAAAAAAATAAATTAGTTTAATCATCAAATTTCTTTCATCACTGAATTTACAAAAACATCTTTTTCATATTTTCAATTTCTCATGGAATGTTCGAAAGTCCAATTAAAATGGACGCCCTATATAATAACTATGATTCATAAATTTTTTTATCATGGCATTGAGTATATGAATTCTTTAAACCTTAAGTTTTTAAAGTGAATAATAATTTTGAAAATAATTCAGCAATTTTCTAGTGATTTTTTAGGTTCGCTTGATTTCTCGTGGGTGTCCTAATACTTTTGAACGAGGGTGTACACCGCGCGATTCAGTTAAATACCACCTCTCTCTATCTCGTGCCCCCCCTCTTTCCCAACCTCGGGATTACGACCTTGTCGTGGCTCTCTCGTCGAGCCACTCTCGATTTCTTCCGGGCTGGGCCCAGCCGGCGGGCCCCACCATCTGCTAATCCGACGCGTTTTTCGCTTGCTTCTTTCCTGTTCGCTCGCCTGGTTTCGAAAGCGAGGCGAATTTCAGCTTAGGATCGGTCGAATCATCTGAAAGTGATCGAACAACGACGTTTCTCCGGTCTGCGCGGCCGTAAGTCCCATTTCCTTTGATGTTTATTTTTTCACGTGCCCGATTATCGTATTATCGATGAAATTTAATTTCGCGATAAGGAGAAAATGCTCGATCGACTTGGGGAGGAGAAAAGAAAAAGGGGAAGGATTAAACGCTGTGGAAGCGATTAATAAAGTTCGATCATGTGAACGGGAATATTAGCGAACTGGTTCATGGCAGAAACGCTAACGATAAAAGTCCCGATTAAGTACATGAACACGTAATGGTTAAATTATCCGAACGTATAAACGTTGATTAAGGTGATTCGCGAAGCAATTTTGAACGGTCTACTTAGCGGAGTAATGAAAGAAGCTCGTGTAAATAGTTCCGAAGTTAATCATGATAATAATACGAAAAACGAAAAATAATAGTGCTCAATCAACTGAAATTCACGTGTATTAATCGTTTGCTTTGCGCTGAATAAATTGATTTGTATGATCACGCTGAATTTCTAAACGAAAACGCTTCACAATTAGTTTTCTATCTCTTTCGAGCAGCGGTTCTCAAGCTACGGTGCGCTTATCATCATTGATATTAAAATTCAATTACATTAAACTTTTTAACTTTTAGATTATGCAAATTTATAATAAGCTTAGTTGTTATCTATAGTTATACCTATCCACTTAGTTATTACCTATAATATATTAGCTAGTTATAATTCCGCACTTGAGAGCTAAACAGACTAAAGTTCATTTTTATCGCAACTGAGCTGTATTACACTATCTTACCGAAATAAAAAAGTAGCGTTATACACACGTATATCAATTAAAAAAAAAAAACAGACTTAAGTTAGTCTGGTTTCCAGGTAGTTTCCAGAATCAATTTTCAACGTTTACACTTGTATTTATACCTATATCGAAGGCTGATATTAATCGACTTCGAAGAAACCTAGGAAGCGAAACATGGTTCGGTATCTTCGAAGAATCCAAGAGCGCGGTTCCCCGCGCGTTGCAGCATTCTCCAGCCTTGAAATCGTAACCCCAACGATTCTCGGAGCCGCTCAGGTTGCCCGGTGATCGCAAGGTTGTGCCAGTAATCAGGAGAATACGCCACGATCCTTTCGAGCAAACCGGTCACGAGGACCCGAAAGGTGCATCTCGTGTTGCAACGTCAGGAGGGTGAACGCGGCCGCGCGCGCATTCCTTTGAAAGGGAACAAAGTGCGCCGGTTAGGCGCTAACAATACCCGCGGACATGCCAGACGTTCTATAATATTAGCCGCGCTGCCAATCGGTAACGACTGCCCGCAGATGCAACGACCTCGCCCAGTCCTATTGGATGTATGTTATGCTGGGTCTACGCTGGCCAGAACTGTTAGCAAAGTGTTCGTCAACAATGGTATCTAAACCAGAACTCGTGAACAGTTCAGGTACAATTATTATAGACCTGGTTCGCTTAATATTTGGAAATATAGGTACTATTATTAGTGTAGTTACCAGTAGTTAGTGCAATATAACACTGTCAGTTAGAGATGTACAGGTACCTAAAATCATGGGCTGAATCAGGTACTTACTCTGCTCGAGTTAGGTCACATTGCGATCCGAAAATTTGTAATGATCGGGTACGCAAGAATTTCGGGTAGGTACCTGAAATTGTAATCGGGTACCGAGAAGTTTTAGGTACCTGAGTATAACAAAGCATCAGGTAGCGTTTATAAATCTAGAAATAGTAATAACTATGAAAAGATACTACGTTTCTGTCGTTGGAACGTTTCTGAATTTATTACTAGTACCTGAATTAACTTAAAAACCAGGTACCTGAAAATTTGTGGTACCCGATTACAATATCGGGTACTTGAAATCTTCAGGTACTCGAGTATTACAAGTTTTCGGGTTCTGACTCGATGAGTACCTGAATTGACCTGTAACTTCGGGTACCCTCATACACCCGTTGTGTAACCGAATTAAATAAGTCTTAGTACTTTGAATCTAAGAGTTTTTTAAATTACTGTTATGTGACAACATTTAACCCTTGTTTATCACTATATTATGCAGCACGTCACAATGCTTTATATGTAACAACTTTTTCCCATACAATTTTTGAATCTCGTTACTTTCGCGGGGGTGTTGAGCAATAGTGTTCCACCTCTTTCCTAGATCCGCCACTACTCCCGCTGTTTATCTGTCACTATCCCGATGCACCTTTCTGGAAAGTTGATCGACCTGTGTGGCAGAGATCGTCAGGACATCAAAAAGTCACGTAACGAATAGGGCAACCTGTAATTAACGCGCAAGGGGCACCGAACGTTCACCAGGTCTGCCATTATCGTTCTGCCAGCAGCTAGGCCGCTATTACTTCCTCTACCATTGCCTCTGTTTCCTTTACCGCGGGTCAAGGTCTCTCAGCGCATGCTACTATCGATGCAACGAGTTTAAAGACCCACGGAGACCCAGGAAGCTGGTGGATGACGCGATACTGCAAGTCACGGTCGCGTGAAAAAGCCTGATACCAGGCGTCCGCTTGCTCTCCTACTATTACGCTCGCGGGACCGTGCAGTCGTTGACTTTCATTGTCAGATATGCTTCGGTTATGCCTGATCGAAAGCACTTTTTTGACGCTTTATTTGCTGGCGAACATTAGAAAACGTTTGAATTCCGCGCGCTTTTGGGGGATACCGTGCGTGTACACCCCGGTTCAAAAGTCTTAGATCAATCCTACTTTTTAGCACTGAAGCTAGTCAAATGATAATTGTTTGTGAAAATGTCTGTCCAAATTAAGAGATGTGCAAAGTGGTACAGGATGAGGAAGAACTTCTATCTAGCACTGTTTTATAAAAGCATATGAACAAAGAAACAAAGAAGTGTAAACAAGATGAAAATAACAAAATTAACTTTTGAAATGGTAACCAGATATTTCCATATCCTTTTAGTCATACAGTGGAAGAATAAAACTGACTAGAGGAACAGCTTTTGATGAAATAATACAAATCCTAACCTCAATCAATATTGTCCATAACTGTGGGGTATCATACAGTCTCGTTTGCTCGGGCACAAATAAATCACTATGATTGCATAGTGAAAGCAATAACATCCACCAACATGCATTCCCCATACACGTCGTTCGACGATCACACAATACAACAACCCGAGCCAGAACAAGTAGCCCCTGTTCAAGTTCCTCAGGAGGTTAGCCTGGCAATCCTGAACCAGCAAATACCAGAACCACCTTCCTCATTTCCATCCAGGCGAAACAGCCCTGATGATCCCCCGCTGAACACGAGCACCAAGAGCTGCAACGACTTCCTATACAGTTTCCCGATGATCCACGAACAGCATCCCATTATCGTTGCAAATTATATTATTAATTTCCTAGCTAGGTAGCCAGTTACCGTCTATTGCGAGTCGATGCACAGAAATGCAACTTATTTGCCGCTCGCAGGGGCAGAGGCCACTAAAACCTGACATAACCTCAAAACACTTTCAGTTTTTCTTTTTCTTTAGTTCTCTTATCAAATATTAATTGGTCCTGGATATTACCATGACAAATAATCAAAAGATGTAGTTATGTAAAATTCAAATATGGAGAAAGTGTAGCAAAAAATGCCTGTAATATGCAAAAGTACAGTACTCATTATAATATTTAGAAAACGAGGTACATTTCAGTTTAGGTTCCATCTTCGTTTAATTATCTTCACAAAAATATGAATCCACGTAATAATAGTTGTTTACATTTTTTGAATTATTTTTAATATCATTGTCTATTTAGCGTGGTCTACATAACTGCAATCTCAAATTTATGAAGCCACAGTATCCAGAGTGCAAAGTTACATCGACCAGAAACAGAGCAGCGCTGTTTACCCAAATCCTAACCTCAAATTTTTCTCGCAACTCGTCACGGCCATCGAAAGCATCTCGAGCACGGTCACGTGCACCCGTCCACGGAACCGGGGTTAAACGGCTCGCTTAACCTCTCCGGCGTCGTGGCTCAGTTCGCGATGGATCACGTGGACCATCACCAGTCTCTTTTCATTTTCCTGCTGCTCGGCTGGCTCTGTCTCCGTTCAATGTGCCCCCGTCCCACCTCACCGCCCCCCTCGTAACTCGTGTGGAACAGCAGCCGTATCATCAGCGCCTCGAACACGGCCTGGCATTAGCTCGCGTGGCCATAATACTGGAAGCGAGTCCGTGAAACCGGAAGCGATTAGTCAGATTACGTGATCGGAGGCACCGTTCGAGCTAAGCGTGCCCACTGCTACCAGGTTTCGGTGTGTACGTGCAGGCTACCGGTAGTCATGTATGTATATACACACACGTGTATACATACACACAGACGTATGTAGGGTCCAAGGATCGCGGCGTCCTGGAAGTCGCGTCCGGGGACTCGTTTCATTGGATTAAGTTAACTCGCTGGACCGGTAGCCGTGAGTTTGTTCACATGGGATGTTAGAAGAACGGTGATGCATCGCGCGAGCAGCGGCTCCTTTTGCTCGTCGCTACCTCCTGCTTGAACGCCGGCTTGAAACTTGGCCAGGTTTCGCGTACAGGTGTGTGTATGCGCGCGTGTGTGTGTGCGATGTTGAATGTTTTCGTGTGACAGTGTTGGTAAGTGTCGTATAACACGATGCTTTTACGGCTCGGTTCTGGTCTAACGCGGTTAACGGATTGAAAGGAAATTAAACGGATAGGTATCAATAAATTGTTTGATGTGTGTGTACGTGTGCGTGATAGCTGGAAGGATGTTTATCCGGTTATTTGCTTCCTGCGGTAGATGAGATAAGATGGCGGATCTGCAAAAATTGCTAGGAAAGTGAACTTGAATCTATAAGCAATCCTGTTGGAGGCACGTCACTTGATGTTAGGGGTTGCGAGGGAATCTCGAAAGTGTCCGGAAATTCTCGAAATATCTCCAAATTAAATCCATACATGTTTGGGAATCTCAAACTTTCTGGGGAATCCTAACGTTCTCAAAGATTTCGGATATTTTTGGGAATTCCATAAATTTTATAAATTCTGTCAATTATATAAATTTTGTAAATTCTGTAAATTCTGTAAATTCCATAAATTCCATAAATTCTATAAATTCTGTGAATTCTGTCAATTATATAAATTTTGTAAATTCTGTAAATTCTGTAAATTCTATAAATTTTGTGAATTCTGTCAATTGTATAAATTTTTTAAATTCTGTAAATTCTGTAAATTCTATAAATTCCATAAATTCCATAAATTCCGTAAATTCGAACCTTTTAAATTTATATAATTGATTACCAATTACTCTAATATATCCCAGATACCCCTTCTTTATATAATACCTGTAAGAAGTCTATTCGAAAATGGCGGCGCGTCGAAAATTGTTCTAGGTTATGTTCGCGGCATAGCTCGAAGAGTTCAAACGCGATTGCAGAGGGAACGACCAGGTGATTCAGTGGATAACTGTAGTTCTGAACGAACTCTGATTGTGAATGATGGGGTAACTGTGTCTGAACGAGATGGAAATCACCGCGGAGGAATTAGGTATAGCCGTGAGGATGACCGATAGGTCGGGTGCAGTATGGGTAATCAGCGAATTAGGTGAAAACGAGTGACTTGACCTATTCAAAAATGCAAATTCACATTTCTTCCGCCATAACATTCCCATAGATGTAAAAGCACAAAATGACTCTTTGCTTAGAAGTTTTTATCTACGATTTCCTGCCTATCCTTTCAGACCTTCACACCTCTGTCGTCTGCCATATTTTTGAAGTGCTTTTTCACCAAAATGTTACCAAAATTTTTTTGTTTGCCTACTCCTCTCTGATTGGATACATCCTCTACGTTTAATGTTTCTGCGCAAACTTCCACTTGCTCTATTTCTTGCTTCCATCTGATAGAGTTGAACCTAACAGGTGCACTCTCGCAAATAGGAGCAAGAGTAATAGGTGGATGAACTGGTGCAGAGGTCTGCGGAAGGTAGCGAAGAAACCCGGCCAGTGGCCTTAAATGATCTAATTAGACGGCCGTAGTTATACCAAAAGCAATTAGATTAACCAGTATAGGATGTGGTGTGTTCGTTGTTTAACAACTTTTATCATACATACTGGCCGGTTTGAGACCTCTAATCAACGGACCTTGACGAAGAACCCTCGATACATGGGAGACGCGATGATAATAGGTAAACTGTTCAGCTTCTTTTGTTAATTTCATGCAATCTTGCTCGGTAAATTGCGCTTTTCCGTTTTGGACAGCTGGTAAAGCTTCGTTAGTGTTTCTTCAGGACACCTTGTACAATACATTCTCCGCTCGTTAATTATAGTAATAATTTTACACCTTGCACAGCACTTCTTTATCGTAATAATTGATCAACTTCACTTGTGATTGTAGCAAAAGCGAAAGTTCACTAAATTGAAACAGTGTCAGGACTATAACCTAAAATTCTGCTTGGTACTTGCTCTACGTTAAATGCAGACTAAAACTTTTGAGCAGGAGTGTAGGTACAGTACCGGACAAAAGTTTAAGACCGAAGGGTCAACGAAAATAAATAAATTAATTTATGAAAAATGGCACAATAAACAAAATTCATACTCTATGTTACTCAATAAATAGTGATCTACCATGATAATAAAAATGAATATATAGATAATATTTGCAAACCATAAAATTATATTTTTATATTGTATTTTTGTCTTAAACTTTTGTCCGCTACTGTACAATACTAACACTAGATGAGTATAATTTGAGGTTATAGTAATTCTATTAACTAGAACAGCAAAATTTATGGCAATTGTGTAATATATTTCATGATTCTGTGTGTTAGAATTTATTTTATGCTTGTCAGTAAGCAAATGCAAGAAACATTTTTTGCTTTCACAGAATCCGTTGAGTTTTAACTTTTAAATGAACCAATGTCCATAAAATGTTAAAAATTTTGGTTCTTTTTTAATACTCGATGTATTCACTGGAAATTTTTGTGATTGACCATAGTTACGTGTCATTTCACGGAAGAGGGCGCCACTCACAGTTAGGTTGTCTCTGATGTGCTGTGGAAGCCATTTTTTTTTTCCTTTCTTTGATGGAACACGCCTGATGATTGTTCCTCGACTCTGGAACTGCGGCTCGCCTGGGAAACTGTTCATTATCGACGCGTGAAAATGACCGGTTTCGCGTGAACTGGTCTTTATTTTTGCTCTCAAAGCAGTGTCCCTTCAATTGCCGGTTTCGTAATTCAGACCTGATGACCGCCTTGTGTTCTTGCGGAACCGTGGGGAAACAGGAGGACAATAAGAGAGAGATCTCGTTTCTTTTGCAGCGCGACTGGGTTTCAACACTTTTACATTAGAGCGTCTAGCATCTTGATTTCCCTAACCCTTTGCATTTTAGAGTTGATTTTTAAAAATGATTTGAAATAATAGAATTAAACGGTACTAATTCTGCTGTAATTGAAATTTTGCTTAAAATTTAGTTGTCAATTTGCAAGATCAATGTTGCCTGTGAAAAATTGCCTGTCCAGTGTAGAAGGTTAAATTAATTTTCGCAACGTCGATGTGCAAATAGATACAAAAATAAATTGAAAGCATGGAATAACTTTGTGCGGGGTTAGAGTACCGCGAAGCGGCTCGATCGTCTCGAACACATTGAAACATGCAGATTACGATGACATGCAACGTTGTAACAGAGATTCCTTTCCTTCTCTAGTTACGTCTGGTATTCACGTGTAGCGAGCGTCACGTCGGGACACGCGCACGTCCCGCATTGCGTCGAACGAGTTTCTCAGTGTTCAGTTCCGAAGAATGAGGTGCTTCAGAGTGTGTGAGCGAGAGAGAAAGGATGAGGGAAGGGTGGAGAGAATGAAATAATGATAAGAGAGAGTGACAGAGGGGATACACGAGAGAGAGATAGAGATAGATTGACAGAGAGAGGGAGAGGAGAGAGGAGAGAGAGAGTGATAGAGGGAGGAGAAAGAGATAGATAGATAGAACGAAGAAAGAAATGAGAGGGGGGAGAGAATAAAGAGAGGATAGAGAGAAATAGAGAGACAGATAGATATATAGATAGATAGAGGGGAGAGAAAGGGGAAGAGAGGAGAGAGAGAAAGAGAGATAGATAGACAAAGGAACATGAGAGAGGATAGAGAGAGATAATGTGATAGAGGGGGGAGAGAGATAGAGATAAATAGATAGATAGAGTAAAGAGAGAAAAGAGAGAGGGGGAAAGAAGAGATAGATAGATAGAGGGGTGAGAAAGGGGAAGAGAGGAGAGAGAAAGAGATAAAGAAAGATTGATAGAGCAGAGAGGGAAGGGAGAGAGGGAAGAGAGAGAGAGAGATAGATACAGGGGGGAGAGAGGAGATATAGAGATAGATAGTTAGAGGGGGAAGATGGGGGAGAGAGAAGAGACAAATAGAGATGGATAGATAGATGGAGTGATGGAGGAGGTAAATATTGTGAGGGAGAGTGAGAGTGAAAGACATCGTAGTTGAAGAAGCGACGGAAGGTGGAGTGAGTGAGAGAAAGGGTGAAGGGGAGGGGGAGAGGCCCCTACGGGTGCTTGTGGAGAACTCCGAGCGCCTCGATCGTAAATAACCACCCTCGTGGCTGGGTTTCTATTATAATAGCCACGGTGCACGCCGCGAAATTCTAATAACTCACCCACAAATATTTGTAAATAATTCATACACCTTTGCGCAACGATTTTCTGCTTCGAGGCTTCCCATAAAGAGAACATAGTTGCGATTGGAATTTGGATCATATTTTAGCCACCGGACATTTTTTGACCTTCCCTCGAGCTTATTATGGTCAATACATTTCGTGCCTATTGTTCAACTTGAGGAACACATTAAACAATCACAGTGCTGACATTTTAATTACTGGATACCATTATATATTTTAATAAATTCAAAATATTGTATGTTAATTTAAACCGATTATATGTTAAAATAAATTTATATGTTAATTGATTCGATCAGTGAATTATTTCCTTGAAAGAATGCAAATGAACCGATAAAATTGTTGTACAGCGTTTGTGCTGTTACATCATTTCGACGAGCGAAATGCTACAGAAAGAAAAAACGAACAGGGGAAAGCGTTAGGAACTATCAAACAGACGACCCGAGGAAGCGACTTTCATCGCGGATGTTCGGCAACCATGGTGATTGATCAGTTGTAAAATAATGGAAAGCGTTCAAGGAAGGAAGAAGGATCGCAACAAAGTTTCCTGCTGGCGAGAACAATCTGTAAGAACTTTCTAACACCACGGTGGATGTAACAGAAGTAACTACTCAACCAGAATTTCATGAATAGTGGATAGTGTTTCGCTCTCGATACGTTCAAGTGAATTGAGATTAATAGGGAGACAAGAGTGTTCAGATGAAAGAATTTTCAAAATAAATAAATAGCACAAATTGCATCTTTTCTTAAAATTCAATTAAACAATATTTATTAACGAATAACTGTTCCTTTTTTGGTAAAAATTGAACAACTGTAATCAAATATTCGCCAATTACACAAAAATCAATATTTCTAAAATCCTCTAGGTGGTTCAATAGTTACATTCATGTAAATTAAATATTTTTATTTTCCAAATTCAAATTAGCACCAATTATACTGCGTGCCGTAGATCGCTTCAGATTCAACATGCCTCGGGAGAATTGCTACAGCGTCGCCATTTTGTAATATTTTTCTATGAAAATTTTTTGTAATATACTCAAATATATGCTCAATAATTACCCAAAGGATTATTTCTCTGTCACCTTTCCTTCCGCCCTGAAAAAATTGTTGAAAAAACGCTTTCTCGTGGTGTTGTCTCTTAAAAGGAACGGGTACTGTAAAACTTTTGAGTGGGACTGTACGTGTGGCAGGGAACAAAGAGAACGACGCAGGGCGTCGTTTCTCACGGCGTCACCGTTCAACGATATCTTTAGTGACGTCGCAAAACCGACTCTATGCCCCGGCCAGGCCAGAACACCTTTTGTTTTATGGCACTGCATCGGGAATCCTGAAAATGATGACTGCTGAAACGAGCCGCTTCGAAGTTCCTCGCGGCCACTCAACGTCGCTGTGTTGACGAGCCTATTTCTCGGGTTCAACAACCCCTGTCTGTCCACCACATATAGGGTGGTTCGATCGGACAGACGAACTTGATTCTATAAGTAGCAGAACACTTGCTGGGTTTGACTATAGGCTTCGTTTTGAGATTGAAATGTATATTTAATACGATAGTATTAATTAGGGATACACATTTAATTTTCATGGAAAGTATGTAATTTTGTTATCTTTTGGGTTCAATGTTCGAACTTAAAAAGAAAGGGAATTAAATCCTTCGATAAAATTAATCAAACGTTTATGTGTACCTTGCTATATCATATCTCTTTAATTTACATAAAAATTACATGCACACTATTAAATTTAATTGAATAATAAAGTTTATAACATTTTTAAAATTTGGATAAAAATTTGAAGAAATTAAGATTAGTATAATATTATTAAAATTACTAATCTTGAAATTATGGAAATAGAAAGATGTAAAATTCTGGAAATTTTATTGGATTTTTTAATTGATTATAGCTATTGGTCAAAAGTTTTGGATCGATACGTATTCTAAGGGACGCCATTTTAAATGGAGAAGAATTTAGAATCTGATAACCTTGAAAAATTTGTCAGCCAAAAGTCTGTAAGAGTATAGAAAATTGTTATTAATGATAAAAAGTTAACGAAAGATTTAACGTATGAACAAAAACTAGAAAATGGTCCCTAAATTTTTGCCGATACTGTACATGACAATAATTCTCAAGAGGTTAGGAGCAAAAAGTGTAAAAGAATATAGAAAACTGTTATTAATCAAAAAAATTTAACGAAATATTTAACGTATGACTGCAAACTGGAAAGTGGTCCCTCACTTTTGACCGATACTGTACATGGCAATAATTCCCAAGAGGTTAGGAGCAAAAAGTGTAAAAGAATATAGAAAACTGTTATTAATCATAAAAATTTAACGAAATATTTAACGTATGACTGCAAACTGGAAAATGGTCCCTCACTTTTGACCGATACTGTACATGGCAATAATTCTCAAGAGGTTAGGCGCATTGGAGGTTATGGTTCCTCCGCCGCGCATTGGGCCAGCGCAGCGTCAGCTTGGCATCACGTGGCGGACGATAAGCAGGCGAGAGCCAGCAATAAAGAAATGATACGAGCGCGACGTTCGAGGGATACGTTGAATGTGAGATCGACCAAGAGATTGCCGAGCCTTGAGGTGTGACCGTAATTCGCGATTGATGATCAGCGTTGACGATCTAGAGCTCTCTGTCGGCAGTAAAATGCCTGTTCGCAAAGAGTATTAAGAAGTGGCAGCGCAGTGATAACTTCATATCAACGGCAATGGAGTGTTATTATACTCTGTCCGTTTAATTGGCAACCGTTGGCCAGTGAAACGTTAACAGTTGATGTTAACATTTCCAGATTTTGGGAGTGCTTCATACAAGCTTTACCGCTAAAATGTTACCAAATTGATGTATCGATGTCTATCAATTGTCAAGTTTTATTACCATGTTGACAGTAAAGAAATAAACTTGAAGATAAAAGTACTTAAAATTGATCCAATGGTTAACCTACATTTTCTATCAAATGCAACTGTAATTTTAATATTTACCTATCCTTCTGTCAGATATTCTTGATCATACCTTCTGAATTTTTTAATTAATTAATTGATTAGAACTGTATGACAGATAAGTATTCGATTAATCTTTTGAGTCACTGTATACCAAATCTTGCTATCCAGGTTATAACCTCAAATGTAGGGCCTAGTGTCAAGGATGGCACCGATTACAAGGATCTTAGTATTGGAATCGATTAAAAATATGAGAAAAGCACGAATATGTATACTTTTTGTAGCCACCTTGTAAACACAAAAGGGAAGAGTCGTTTCCTTTTTGACTTCAGTGTATTTCTACTCCAGTACGCTACGTGTGAACTTCCGAACGTCCTGGTGGTCCCAAAGATATTCCAAACACGAAAGTGCTTGGAAAGGACGCGCCTTATTGTATTTGCAAACGAGACAATGTGTCAGGTAGCCGCCAGGAGGGTATTATGGAGGACCGAAGGCACGTGCGAGAAACATTAAAGTGATCATAGGTCCCGAATTTTTTCTTGAATAACTTGTGACAAATATGGCGCATAGCGGCCATAAATTGACTCCATTAAATAATTACACGTCGTTTTTAATATCGTTATGAGTGTATTTCACATGTTCTTTGCCATCAGTGGGGAGGGGGGAATGAATATCATCAAAAATTATCTATGGGCCCCTTGTTGCTCACTAGCTATCGTTAATGCTTGTATTTTAATTATGGTCCCATGACAATTCTTCTTCCAATATGGTCTATAAGTTCTGGAAGGTTCAGGTTCAGGTTAGGTTCAGTCTTGTATTTTAACTATGGTCCCATGCCAATTCTTCTTCCAATATGGCCTATAAGTTCTGGAAGGTTCAGGTTCAGGTTACGTTCAGGTTAGGTTCAGTCTTGTATTTTAACTATGGTCCCATGCCAATTCTTCTTCCAATATGGCCTATAAGTTCTGGAAGGTTCAGGTTCAGGTTACGTTCAGGTTAGGTTCATTCTTATATCTTAAGTATGGTCCCATGCCAATTCTTCTTCCAATATGGCCTAAAAGTTCTGAAAGGTCGAACAGCCCCTGAACGTAGGCAACATCCCTCGACGCAACGTCCACCGTCACGCGATTGGCGATGAAACAAGAATGTATGAAGATATTCTCCGATAAATCAACAACAACACATCAAATTACGTACATCTTTAACCTACAATTTTACTTTGCAGGAATATCTACGACATTTTTGTCCCGCGAAGAGTTATCAAGAAGCAACGCGGTTAATAATAATAATAACAGTGACGACAATCACGGTAATGGCGGTGTATTCTGCCCCGTTCAGGTCTCATGAAACGGCTCGCCGAGGCTCAAAGTTGTTGCAATTTGTTATTACTACCTAACAGCGTTATTTATAAAACGATACGCTCCTCCTGCGTGCGTGGACGCCGCGTCAAGACATAATTTTCCGCGTTTTCCACGCGTTCCAATGCTGGCCGGGGACGGCGTAAAGCGTTCCGCCGGAAGCGATGCGCGCACGGTAATAACACGTTGCGGCGCCACGTGTATTTGGAGCATCGACGACTCCTCACGGGTGTATCGATAAGGGCGACGATCCTCAAGAATGTTTAGCCTTCGCGAAACGGAGCTACCACGGGCAGAGGACTTTCCATAGGCAAAGGATACCGTCCCATAATCGTAAAATCGTTTTCCGCGCAAATCGTGGCAAATTGTAGCCTCAGAATACACACATTGAATACACTGTGCCGTTTCTGGCGCAACCGACAATTTCGCCGTGGACATCGAAAAAATGGCTCGCCCTTCCGATTCGCATTCTAATTCCGATTTTATCGCCGGCCATTAAGATAATGGATACCCTGCCTGGGAGCCGATTTTCGAGTTTATTATTTTTCCCGCGCGAATTAACTGAAAATAAACGGTGCACCGTAATTGACAGCAACCGATATTTATTGTGCGCCCTCCTGGACCTCCGCGCCGCTTCCAACTTCCCAAGTGATTACTGAAACGCTCCGCGAGCTCGATCGAGGCGCGCTTATCGATTTCGAAACGATACCGCGAGCAGCATTTTTTTTTTTAGCGTGCCCGTTAAACCGGTTCCCGGGCGGCTGGTGATTGAAATTTCGTACAAATTAGTAGCGAGCCGGGAAAATGGAAACGTATGACGGTCCGTTGTGATGCGATTTACCGTGTAATTGCACCCGGTGAATTTAAAGGTATCCGGCGGACTTGAAGAATGTTCGAAAGAAGAACGATCGTTGCACAGATTGCATTGAATATTCATGCGTTCGCTCGTAAAAGAGACACGTATAACTGTAATTACACGAAGGTACGTGTTAAAAAGGACAAAAACTAATGAGCTGAGAAATTGGGTACAACTTAAAGCCTTCAATTTCAGTTTCACTGGCTCCGTTTGTCCTCTCGAATTAATTATTTGCGGCTACCTGAGATTATGGATACCCGAGTCTCAGATCGGTTCGAATATTGATCGGGTCGGATGTGATTGAAACTAGAGCTATTACTACTACAACCCGTTTGGTACTCGAGTACCCGTGGAGTACCTCATGAATGAACGAGAAATACACGTACTATTATCTGAGTGTGAAAAGCGTTTTGGGTCATTTTTACGTCTAGGTACCCTAGGTATATTTCATCCAGATAGATCATGGTCTACCCAGGTACTTCACGGGTACCTGACTACCTCTGTATTATTTGGTTACCAGGTACCTTGTGTATATTCGGAAAATACTTTTTATCCGGGTGTCACACGGTTACCTGAGTACCTGAGTACCTGAGTACCTGGATAATATTTCGTACTCAGACATCTTATAGATACTCGAAAACCTGAATATCTAATACCCCTAGCACTCGAAAATTTCTAGTACCTGAAATTGAAATCAGGTCTTGAAGGGTTTCAGGTACTTGAAATTGAAATTATTTAAAATCACGATTGCAAGTAATCGAAATTGAATTTAGTTCGTTTGAACCCGAAATCTAGAGTACCTGAACAACCTTAATTAGTTGCTTCTGGGAAGGTTCAGAAAACTGTTTCAGGTAAAGATCTGAGGTAAACAAAAAAAAGTTTTATAAGAGGGAGTACATTCATTTGTTGAATTAATTTTCTGATAGGGTTGTACACAAGAACATTAATGAAAGAAACCTGTAACTAAGAACGAAACTGTGAGCAATGTATTTAAAGATTTCATAAGATAGGTAAACGCGGTTCAGATTGCACGTTAGATATATAAGAGACTTTCCTAATTACGAGGGATATAATTACTAATTCCTTCAATTAATTTAATTGCATATAAAAATTGTGTGCCCCCCAACATTTATTTCATGTGCAGGAGGAATTTATCTGCTAACATATATATAAAATTATAATGTGCACTATTTATTATCACTGAAGCTGCAAATTAGCAGTACCATTAAAATCATCAAGTGCATTAAAAGCAAAAGAAATTTCTCCATCTGTAAAAGTTATCGGAAGCATTTTATTTCTCTTGAAAGAAAAAAGAAAGAAACCAGCCTCAATATGAGAAACGGATAGTGGATCATAAATCTGCCAGATCGACCATGTAGAAATGAAGTCGAAAGGGAATTACAAAACGGTTCTCTGGAAAGTGGAAACCGTGGAGCGAGACTGCAGTAACTCGGCCAGAACAAACCAATCGAAGCCACCAGGTAAAAAAAAAAAAGGAGAAAAAACAGCACTCAACACATTCGTACGGCAGAACGCGAATCGCGAACGAATTACGATAACGACAGGTGCAGGGTCGGGGACCAAAGGCCCCATAAGGCCGCGGCGAGCGTCATCGGGCCCCTGGACGAGTCGCAGTGGTGGGGGGTGGCGAGCCTCGAGGTGAAACTAACGAGTGATAATCAACGATAAATTCCTCCCACGTAGCCTGGTACGGGTCCCTGCCTCTCCCGTGGGGTAATTTCAATGATCCCCCAGCTGCTCGGCGCGTAAACGTGCCCGCGAAGCTGATGCATAAATACCTATAAATATGACACGCCGGGGCCCGCGGTAACGTTGCATATTAAATTACATTCTTAAGCAGCAGCGGGCCCGCGCACCAGAGGGCCCCGCATCAAGTCAGCGGGTTTGATTAAACGCAACTCAGAGGGAGAAAGAGAGAAAGAGAAATAGAGAGAGAGCGCGCGCGAGAGAGAGAGAAAGAGAGCGAGTGAGAGAGAGTGAGTGAGAGTGAGATTAAGAGAGTGAGTGAGTGAGAGAAAGATTAAGAGAGTAAGAGAGAGAAAGAGAACGAGAGAGAGAGAGAGAGAGAGAGAGAGAGAGAGAGAGTGTGCGTAAGTGGGTGAGTGAGTGTGTATGTGAGAGGGAGGGAGAGAGAGATGAGGACGCTGTTAGGAGGGGCCCCGAAGGGGGGACCACAACAGAAAGTGAAAGGACGGGCAGAGACAGACGGTGAAAGAGTGAAGATGTGAGGGGAGGGGGGATGGGGGCCTCACTCCCGTGGCGGAGACGTTCCTTCGCGGTTTCCGTCCGCCCAAGGAACAGCGTTCTTCGTTGTTCCAGGCCGCGGATATAGGTACAGCCAGCACCGGAGGCTGGCGATGCTAATTATTCTGGTTCATGCGAGCAATTTGTCGAGCACCGGCGAGCGTATATTTAATAGCCATGGGGCTCCTACGGGCCCACGGGTATTTACATCTGTAGTGAATACCACGCGGCCGTAATGTGGGACGTAGGGAATTATCCCGGGATTACCGGCCGAGTGTTTGCCTCTGCGCCAGGGCCTTTGGGTATGAGAGGGTAATTAGAGGGGAAAAGTTTTCTAACGAAAATGACACAGTTTTACGAATAAAATAATTGGAATGATTCTGAAGGATATGTTTATAGTTCGTCGGGTAAAATATTCGGTATTCCATTAACTTTATGAGTTAATTTACGCAGTGACTTACAGACATCCCTTTTTTATCGAATTATAATTTTAAGCTTTAATTCTTTCTTTTTTCTGACATCTTTTTCGTACTTTTTGAACCTTTCGATTGATTATTGTAATTTATAACCTATGATTCTATTTCGATGGAATGAAAAACATGATAGAACAACGTACTCAATTTATTATAGTTTGGTCGTGTTGGGGGGCTGTTGTAGCCAAAATTAGGAGAAAAATTAGGGGGCATTTAACTACAAACGATTAAATCAGAGGCGTCCTAACCTAAAATCGTTTGGTCATGCGCAATGGAGGCTTTTTCAGTTAACCTGTACACATAAACGCTTCTGCATGTACACTATCCATATCTTTCGCATTTCGCTCAAGGTTATGTCCATCCGAACAGAGAAGTATTACCATTACTAATTTATTTCCTCCATCATTATTCGTACCACACGTGTTTCTTTTATTATGCATTCTCCCTCAATGTCATCCTCTTCTCTGAAATTCGTTGCATACGCGATTAAGCTCGAACGTAACGAAGACGAAGAGCGCACGTTTCACCGGTTTAATTGAAAAAAAAAACGTGCTCTGTTGAAGAGGAACGTTGTTAATTAAGAGGATACGTCGAAAGGGGATGCTCTTAATATCAGTGCACCGTCGTTTGTCCCTATCTCATTTAAACCACTTAAAGATTAAAATTCATACTTATGCAAATCGGATTTCTCAATGGACTCCCCTGCCTCCCTCCCCCCTTGTACACGAAGCATCGATCACGGGTTAATTACAGAATACCGTCAAAGACACAGACTTCGTGGAGATTCCATAAAACCAGTCTGTTTTATTTCTACCCCATAAAGCAATCGCGAGCTCGCATTAAAGCTTCCAATTAAAATTCTCCTTTTTCGGGCTCTAGCTTAATTAGGTACCGACTGCAGCGATGCTGCGGTGTTTGTTAAAATAGCGTGGAATTTGAGGAAAGAATTAAAGATATCCGTTGCGAACGTATCCGTCGAGTCTCTGTGTCGAGGCACCGCCTTCGAAACCTATTCTTTCCGCGATTGAAATTCACGGGTATGCAAAGTGGATTCCTCTCAATGGTTCCTTTCTGCGTGGCGTACACCGAGCTCGGGTACTAATTACAAGACACCGTCAAATGGAGTCCGAAGAACCATCAACGGTTCGTCATTTTTCTCCCTTCCCGTTTTTTACCCTGCAGCCTTGAACACGCGCCATAAAGACCTCTTTCAAACCGGAAAGTCATTATTTTTTGCCGTGTCTCATACGAGTATTATTCGCGAGACCGTGAATGGGACACAGGTTCCTGTGATTTGTTCGATACCTGAACAGAGGCTGAAAATGGCTGCCGAATCCACGACTTAAGAAACCAAACGCTGTTATTATTACTATTATCATTATTATTAACGATTTTTGTCACTTGCAGTGAAAATTGCAATTATTTTTCCTCTTTCTGTTCTTGTTTCAGTGTTATTTAAAAATTGTTCAGTTTATTCTGCGTGTTTGAGTACAATATAGGTTAATTCACTAAATGTGCTTCAACATAACCTCACATTTCCCTCAAGCAAGATGGCCGACGTTCGACGCAAGGATTTACTAGGGTCCCTAGGGTGGTACTCTCGTTCGAACATAACCTCTCTGGAACGACGATAACGAAATACCGATAGCCAGTCATCTCGTGGCAATAATAAATCCGCATCCTCGTTGCCGGAATGAATTCACGAGCTTTCCTCGAGCGATTAAGCGCTGGCTACCAGGGACGAGCTGCTCGTTCCGCGATTTAATATCACGTATTTCCCCGCTCGAAATTGAAACGATCCGACGTCGTTGTCCGGGATCAGGAGTACCAACCAGGCGCCTGTTAACCTATAGATTGCTAGTCTCGTCGCGCCGGGAGCTTCTGCTCGACGGAACGTCTGATTTAGAGAACTCGAAATGCACGTGGACTGTAATCGCGGGCAAACTCTCGATCTTTCGCGGCGTATTCCGGTTGCGGATCGTCCGACGATGTTCAAAAATCATCCGTACACGTTCTCTCCCACCTTTTTGCTCGTTGGACTTCCTGGCTCGGATTGGCGCACGAACGGTAGTCCGAGGAAACTACTGTGATTAGGTTACGGTGGATACGTGTGCGGATAATTGAATGAAATCGACGCTGGTAGGTTTCTCAGACAGTGTTTGTTAACTTAACAATTATTCTGCTGTCTTAATTTCAAACATCCTATCCAGTGAAATGACTGGAAACGTAATCGCCTCGAACTCGAAGTATCATTTGAGAAATACTTAGTGTTCCCCTATCCGTCAATAGATAAATAAATAAATACAAAAAATAAAATAAATTAGATCGTTTCTAGACTTATACAATGAGGTTAATATCTTACAACTTCAATTAAACAGTAACAAAGTAATTCTTTCAATATAAAATTTGAAAATAAATGTAGGGACATTTTATGTAACATAATAATTATTATCAATTTATTTATTATTAATATTGATTATTATTAAATGTAAGAATGAACAACCAGCGTTACCAATTTTCACGTTTAAACCTTCCCGCCTTAAAATTGGAGCACGCAAAGAGGTACAGAATGCTCATAACCTCCAAAAAAAAACATAGGAAATATCTCAAAGTGCGATATTTTAACCGTGATCTCATAAAAATTCAAATTTTCACGCTTAAAACTTCCCACCTTAAAATTTGAACACGCAAAGAAATACAAAATGCTCATAACCTCCAAAAAAATGTAGAAAATATCTTAAAGTGCGGTAACTTAACCTCAAAAATATACGAATCCGTGTAAAAGTTCGCGGTCTATCGATTATCCGAACGTATACGTTTCCCACAGGATTCCGCTGTCAGATCTGTGGAGGAAGCTCAGGAGGAATCCAGGCTCTCCCTCCGGAGGAGAGTATCCCCCGGAGGGCAGGATTCGATTCCGCCAGGAGTCGACCAGGTGTAGGGCCCGGAATAAACATATTTCCTAGGCGATCGTCGGGCCATAAATAAAACAAGAAATTCCTCGAGTTGGTCCGCCATAAATCGCGCGTCCCCGGCGTTCGATGGCTCGAAGAGGAACCAGGCGAACCACCGTCGTAAACGCGCATGCGCGAGCCCGCGCGCGGGAATACCCTTAATGCGTTCCGCGCGCAGCTTTCGATTTCGCGGCTCCCTCGCGTTTTCCCGAGATTTATGCAAATCCAGGGGCGAGCCAGGCCCGTACACCCGTGCTGGAAGCCGCGCACGACGTGTTTCTGGTTGTAAATCAACGGGTTATGCGAAGGGAATCGAGCTGGCACCCACTTCCGCCCAATAACGCTCGCCACTTCTCTCGGATCACCGTTCGCTGCTCTCGGCTTTGACGTGCAGGAAGTTATTCGAGGCTCCGTGCTGGATGAATTCTTCTGTTTTATGGAGGGATTCGTTTGTTGCGGTTGGTCGGTACTGTTTCGAAGCTTGCAATGGCGGATTCAACGAGGCAGAGGTCTCAGGAGGTAAAATTTCCTGGGTGTTAACACTAGATCTACCGACGATTAAGGTATACTCATTAGAGTCAAAGAAATCAAATTGAAAGCTGTACAAAAGAAACACCTAATGTAAGGGAAACAAATTTTAGCAATCATAGTAAAAATTATAGTAAACTTTCGAATGTATAGGCACCACAATAAGTTTATTAGGTTTCTATGAAAAATTGTAAATTGGGTCATTTTAACCCTTTGATAGTTCTAGTGTTAAGGGCCTCTAGGACGTTATTTTAACACTTGGCCAACCGATTAATTCTTAAGAGAGAATTCGATTGATTCTCTTTTTTCAATCGAAGAGAAGGTTACAGTTACTGAAAACTGTGGTGCTTCAATGGGGGGGGGGGGGGGCCTTTTTGAGTAACAGGCCCTTTGAGTTTGGAACTTCTTGTGACCATCAGGCCCAATATCCACTGAATCCGTCACTAGAATCTACTGAGTACCGAGGAATAGGAACTGTTAGGTTCACCTAAAAGTTTCCACTATTTTATTGTACTTCTAAATAATTCCTACCAAAGTATTTTCACTTCACTTTCAACCGCATCTCGTGATTTCTCAGCTGGCCCATTTGTAAAAATTTAAATCAGAAAGCGAGTGCATTTCTGCACAGACGTAATGGCCGTGGTGAATCCATTAAAGTGGAACTGTATTAAACACTTTTTGCCCACCCCCTGATACTATCTCGGCTCGACGAGACCCACCACGATGAAACTACCCCTATAAAGAGCCTCGTAAAACTCGACCAGATTTATTTCCGATCGTGCCACTTACATAGACGCGATTAGCAAGCCTACACGTTACATATCGTCCAGGAATGCAATTTTTCCCGCGGAAAAGCGAATCGATTCTCCATCGTTATCCTTCGTGCACGCCCACGCGGACGTTCCTCGAACTCTAGCGTACGGAAACGAAGGTCCAGGACGTTGGATTTCCTCTTGGCGTGAAATTACGCGCATAATATAAACGTTTAAGACATCGTTCGTTCGGAGGAATCCCACTTGAAAAGCGATTCCACCGATTGGCAAGGCACTCCCACGGTGTTCCGCGGAGTCATGAGCGCGCTTTCACGCGATATCTGCACAACCGCCCCTATAAAGATACGCCTTTTTTTTCTTTCATCTTCCTTTATTTCCTCCCCTCTCCCTCTCTATCCCCCTCTTTCCTTCCTTCTCTCCCTCTATTTTCTCTCTCTTCTCTCTCTCCCCCTCTTTCCTTCCTTCTCTCCCTCTATTTTCTCTCTCTTCTCTCTCTCCCCCTCTCTCTTACTCCCTCCTTCTCTTTCTCTCCCCCTCTCTCTCACTTTCCTTCTCTCCCCTTTCCCCATCTCTCACTCCCACTCCCTCTCTCTTCTCTCTCTCCCTTTTTTCTCTCTCTCCCTCTCTTCCGTCTCTCCCTTTTCTCTCTCCCCCTCATCTCTCTTCTCTCTCTCCCTCTCCCTTTCTTCTCTCTATCTCTCCCTCTCTTCGCTCTTATTCCTTCCTCTCTCTCTCTCACTCCCTCCCTCTCTCTTACACTCTCCTTCTCCCTCTCTCTCCTCCCTCTCACCCTCTGTCCCTTTCCCTCTCCCTCCCTCTCCCTCTCTCTGTCTCTGTCTGTCTCTGTTTGCTTGCTTTACTGAGAAACATCGCTGGACTTCTCTAGGCGCATAAACTTGAGCCGCACCTGATAGACACGCCGATCCTGCCCGACTGTTTGATAACGCTTCGCGTACGGAACAAAGAGCGGAGGCTCGGTTTTCTTCGTCGATCGAAAAAGCGTGGGTACCCGATGGAAATCCGTGGACGGCAGGAGAGGTTATTTGAGAGATAGGAAGTACAGTAACTCGTGAAACTGGTCGAATATTTTATCGTGTCTTTCGTTCAGCAGAGATACAGTTGTCGGTTCTGAATTACTAGGGTTGATGCGAAAGTTTTGGAAGATATGAAGAAGAAGGTTGGAAGAATAGTTAAAATTGTTTAAACTTTTACGATTAAATTGTATTTTCTTCTATGTACTCTAAAGGGTTCATTCTCGTAAAATAAATAAATAAATAATTAAATAAATATTAAAATTATGATTGCGGTTCATAAATAAATAAATAAATATTAAAATTGTGGTAGGTTTCATAGATAAATAAATAAATAAATATTAAAATTGTGGTAGGTTTCATAAATAACTAAATAAATAAATATTAAAATTATGGTTGCGTTTCAGAAAGAATTCTGGGAGGCAATACACAAATTTATGAGATAAAAATTGTGAAACTTGTATAAAGTGATATTTTCTGTACAATTGAAATTGTATAAATTATGTGCTACAATTAAGTAATAAAAATAATTTCATTCTTGGAACACAAGTAATTTTAATCATTCTTAATGAACACTTTCGAGCCAATGCTTTCCTTGTTTTGTAAATAATATCAGTAAAGGGGTACTATATCAAAGGGTTATCGATAAGAGTCGAAAATATAACAACGTTAATCGTTGATACACACCCACAAGCAAACATACTCGCATTATTAATTAAATTCGAGCGGAGTACATTCCCGTGATGTTAATTACAGATAAGCTTTCCAATCATAAACGCGTCCCCTCAAGTGGGGCATTAACAAACACAATAATGAAAACGCATTATACCGTTCTGAAGAGCAACAGGCTCGCGCAGGGCTGACTAATAAACGTCATTTATAATCGAATATACTCGTTAAGCGCGCCATCGATTGTCTCGATCGAAAAATGTTGTTACAAAAATGGCCACCATTAACGGCGACGACCAGAAGTCCCAGGTTATGGTGGGAAGGAACAAAGAAGAGAATTCATTAGCTGCTAACTCGCAACACCGATGACCTTTGAACTTCTTCAGCATTCATTCGAGTGAAGTGGCAAGGAACTCGAAGATATTACAGTAATGTAATATTTTATAATTTTATTATATACTAATATTAATATAGTCTTCAGTTATAAGCACTGAAGTACTTCGCAGTCTCCTTTTGCGTTATTATGATGGAGAAATCCTGCATAAGTTTGTATGTAATTGCATTCCTTTTATTTTTATTTTCCTTTTATCCTTTAATTATTTTATTTTTACTGTATTACTTCTTTATAAAGGGTGTTTACCTGTCAAATAAATAAATAAATAATATTTAATACTACTGTACAAGGTAAACATTGTATCTTTTAATTATTTTATTTTTACTCTATTACTTTTTTATAAAGGGTGTTTACCCATCAAATAAATAAATAAATAATATTTAATACTACTGTACAAGGTGAATATTGTATCACGATCACCTTAAATTATTATACATGCATATTCTGCGATTATTCTTTAATAAAAGATATAATATAATTCAGGGTTGCTTAAGATGATTATACTGAAAGTTTCCTCCACTTTCTGATGAATGCACATTTATAATTAATTGTTATTAAAATATTTGTTTTGGTCCTCAGCAATTAGGCAATTTGTGAAAGTGTAAATTATGGAGGAAATGTAATTAATTTAAAAATCGTGGACACTCTTTTATTTACCTAATAATTTATTTTTTTAAATAACTCAACAGTAATAGTAATAATTCAATAACTTGAATTTAAATAACTCAATAGTTTTAATGACAGTGATGTAACTTAAGGTGATGGTGATATGTGTCTCACCCTGTATATTACGTAAATATTTGCGTGTTGCATTGGCTTCGTCGATTCTCAGCGCATTTCTAATTAAATCCTCAAACAGTATCGATCGTTTCGTTGACGCGAATCGAGCGATCATGCTTGTTTTGCCAGGGCAAATACGCGACAGAGGCACGGAGCACGCGAGCCTAACCGAGATTAGAGCAGTCAGGACTTCGTTAGCGACCCATTGTGGACAGATGCGATCATTACGCGTCTGGTTTGCATAAGTTTCTACTGCGTGGGTGGGGGACTGAAGATCAGAGCAAGGAAATAGACAAGGGTAGTGCAATGGGTACAGAAAACAAAGGAGAAAAAGAAGAAAAAGATGTTGAAATATATAATCATTAGCACTAGAATTATTTTGGACTAACGTGAACTTACTCTCAATAAAAATATCTAATTAAAAATCAGTAACCTCCAAGTAAATTTTTTTTTAACTTTTCACAAAAAATCGTAAAAAATTTTCAAAAGTACAATATGGTAACTTCATAAAACTCCACGATCAACCATTTTGATCACCTAATTAAATTCTAACGTCAATAACACTCTAATTATCGTGTCAGATTCAAATTAATGCAAAAACACCAAAAAATTTTGGGCCCATTACCCATTAAAGCAGTATAAGTCCCATTCGTGAATAAAGTACCATGAAATGGTAATTTTTTAAGGTACGAAAACAAGGAGCGCGAGAAAATCAGGGGAAAGAAATGGTACAGAGTCAGGAAGAGATTGTGACACCAAAGAAATCACTGCATCAGCATGATTTCGGCCCACGCTGCACCGGGCCCCGCACACGACATACGCTATCCTCGCGTTTTCATTGAAAAAGTATCGTCAGCCGTTATGCTAATACGAGAGGCCGGGGCCGTTACACGCGGCCGTATGTCACTGACCACCTCCGCCGCGCCGGGGTCCGTTCGTTGAATAATAGACGCCCTCTGTCGTCCGCTCCGTGTCGGCGGGGGCCCGCGGTTTCGGGTGGGGGGAGTAGGGGCCCGTCGACGGAGATTCGTGCGTCGACTAGCGGGCACGCGAGGTATTACGGGTCAGGACGATATTAAATTATAATTCATGGCACGCTCTGCCGCGTTATCTCATGCTTTCCTTCACTATTTATAGGCCGTTTCTATCTACGGACAAGCGACGGCCGCGAGCCTCTTTCGAGGTGTTGATCAAACAGGAACTTCCTCGACTGGATTTACATCCACTGGGAATGACGGTTAATGGACTGAGTTTAAAAACATTTGGAAATAAAAGGGGCCACTGTAAAGCTACTATTTGCTTTTTATGTGAAAAAAATTAAATTTTCAATGGAAAAGGGGCAATTAAAATTTTTGCAAAATAAATATATATTTTTGGAGAGGGTAGTTATTATTAACATCTGTAATATTATTTTTTAAATGTGAGGAAACATTAGAAAGAGGTTTGACAATAAATGAAATCTGAATTTAAAATTTTTAAAGAGTAAATGTTTAAATATCTGATTGCTTTAGATAAATAAGAACGAATGGAAGTTTATTTTTAAAAGGCAGGTTTTGAAGATACTTTAGTTCGATAATCTTGAACGTGAAATGAAATGCTTGGTCAGGATCGAGCGCGGCTCAAGTCGAACGATCCTTATGCGTGCAACGCTCGGTTTCATTGTTAAACCGCCACTGCCACCTACAACCATCTGTTACTTTCTTTCTATGGGCCCCGGTTAAATCACCACCGTGCCTACTACAACCTGATTACATATGTACACACTCGGCTGCGGGTAAATAAGCAAACAAATCCGCTTCACCTTTATGTACCGGTCCGCGCGGAGGAAATCTCGAGAATGTTGTAAGTGACGTCACGTGTTGGTGTATCAGGAGCTTTCTAACCTCTTCGCAGTATGATTAAATTAAAAAAAAAAGCAAAATGAACAGCTCAAAAATAGAATTGTCTTTTTATAGTCAAATTTTGTTAATAGTACAGGTTATAGCAAACTTTGTAGTCAAATTTTTTTATTCAATTATAGGACCATTCAGAAAATGGTAGTCCCTATTCTGGTACCCATGAAAGTACCCTTTTATGTAGTAAAACACAAGAAAAGGAATACTTCTATCTTTTGTCAAATTTTAATCCATAGTCAAATTTTGTTATAGTGCGAATTATAATATAGGTTATAGCAGACTTTATAGTCCAATTTTTTTATTCAATTATCGGACCATTCAGAAAATAAAAGTCCCTATTCTGGTACCCATGAAGGTACCCATGTACGTAATAAAAACACAAGAAAATGAACAGTTCTATCTTTTGTCAAATTTTGTTATAGTGCGAATTACAATATAGGTTATAGCATACTTTATAGCCAAATTTTTTTATTCAATTATCGGACCATTCAGAAAATAAAAGTCCCTATTCTGGTACCCACGAAGGTGCCCATTTACAGTTCTGTCTTTTGTTTAACGAACGTATCGATCACGCTCGCGGAGCCGATTTCACGGGGCCATTTTTGCGAGGAGCCCCATTGGGCCCGTTTGAAAAGAAACGAAATGGGAATGTAAACGTTTCTATCGATCAAAGGGGCCGTTTATTAATCGGCCACTTTCCTGGCCGCGATCTTGCGCAAGCAGCCAAGCCAGTGCCTTTAATCCAAGATCGAATTCCTGATAGGATTCGCGCGCACGATCGATCATCGCCGCGGACGTGATCGATATATCGACACCGCGCAGGGCTCGGTCAATAAGAGTGCAGCCGGGGAGATATGCACGCGGTACATTAAGCGCCACCGGACCTTAATGAATTTCTGGCCAGGCACGGATATTGGCTCTCGCTTTTTCCAACCGCCATCGCGTTTCGACGGTTCTCCTTGACTTGATTTATCGGCCCGTGGAGGGGGAAGGGGGGACGAGAAAAGTTCCAGCTGTCTCGAATGCCGACGGACAGGTTTCAAAAATGGCACAAACCTCATTCAACTCCGCGTTTATCCCCCCCTTCCAGCCTGTTGCACCTATTATTCGCAGATCGCAGAGATAGCGAAACGTTTTGTATCGATAGCAACGGAATCCGGTTCCGAGAGCCTTTGTCGATTGTATTTTAATCGCACAATGTAGGTTTAAGGCAATTGAACAGGATGGAGATTCCTTGGATCACGGATTGACGATTTCTCGATGAACTCACGTTTTAGAGGTATTAGTTGGTTGTAGTTATTAATTGTAATGGATGGGCTAGGGATTTTTACGCGTTTGTGAGAAATCGAAGTGTGCATCATGTTAAATGCGTCTTAATCGTTTGATCGAGTTTATAAGCTACTATAAGCACCTGGATACTTTTTATTGGGAGTGTACCTGTGTTCCATTTGCCCTGAACGCCCTAGTATCATCTACTTTCTACGTAAAATTCGCTATATTTAGTATTGAAGACTAGTATTCACCGTGCACCGCCTACCACGAGTCTTAATTAATAATCCCTCGATCGCAATAGCAATATTCTGTCCTACATTCAACAATGTATAATTTCTTGTCTTCAGCAACGACAACTCCAAACCCTAACTCGTTTCTACTTTTGTCCCTAGCCTTGGTTCATCAATTTCCATCTGCCTAACTGGCTCAAGCATCGATCCTGCTTATACGAATCCCGAAGCTTTCACTGACAGAGCATCCAGGTGTAAATTACGGCTTTATAAGGAAGCATTCCAACTAGTTTCGCCAGCGTTGCACAGCTGGCCGCCTACCCACAACGACTGCGCTTATCTCGCACCAAAGGGAAATCCTTGTTCCCCCATTGAAACTTTTACTTTTGCCAGCTGCCAGGCCGGCCTGGGGCGCTTTAGAAAGAGATAGAGAAAGAGAAGCAGAGAGAGAGACAGAGAGAAAGAAAGAGGGAGTGAGAGAGTGAACAAGAGGAAGAGAGTGAGAGAGAAAGAAAGATAGAAGGAAAGAAAGGAAGAAAAAGAGGCAGAAAGGGAGAAAGGGAGAGGGAAAAAGTAGAGAGAGAGAAAGAAAGATAAAAAATGAGTGGGAGGGAGAAAGGGAGAGGGAAAAAATAGAGAGAGAGAAAGAAAGATAAAAAAAGAGAGAGAGGGAGAAAGTGAGAGGGAAATATATAAAGAGAGAGAAAGAAAGAGAATGAGAGAGGGAGAGGGATAAAATAGAGAGAGAGAGAAAGAAAGGGAGAAAATGAGAGGGAAATATATAGAGGGAGAAGGAGAGTAAAATAAAGAGAGCAAAAGAGAGAGAGAGAGAATAAAAGTTCAGTGCACTCACCAGGATATCCCTCTGGAATCACGATCTCCGGTCCAACCTTCACGTCGTGGCGGTAACGATGCATCAGCAGGGTGGCTGTTACCCTTAACGATCGCTGCTGCTGTTTGTACAACAGTATCGGCCTCCCGCCGGCACCTTCCACCCTCACCACCCTCGGCAACGAGAATCGGTCCAGGAACTCGCGCAGCGGCATGAACCCGGCGCCGGAACTCGCGGCCTCCGCGGTGGCCTCCCTGGAGCTCGGCAGCGAGTCGTCGCCGGTTCCGGTGGCCTCGCCGCTCGACAGGGTCGAGAATTCGCCGCTTGACGACATCGTCACACACCCGGCCCCGTTTTCACGGTTTCATAGACACTGGGGACTCGCGAACGCCGTGCACGAATCGCGAGGAGGGAAACCGGCAACGTGTTCGTTCTGAAAAAGACAACGGGCAGATGTCAGCGTGTGTCTGTTTTTCGATTTTGTGTTGGTTGGGACTTAGGACGAAGTCACACACGCGACTTTTTAGGCAATTTTTTAAGCTGGATGCAGACGAGCGAGTTTTGGACGCACAATCGTGTGTCTTTCCCTGTTTTGCCAATTAGAAACGATAGAGGTAGATGTACAGTAGTGTGACAAGATGGCGCTCGTCTGCATAGGGCCTTATGACAAGATGGCGCTCGTCTGCATAGGGCCTTATAGCAAGATGGCGCTTGTCTGCATAGGGCCTTACGACAAGATGGCGCTCGTCTGCATAGGGCCTTATGACAAGATGGCGCTCGTCTGCATAGGGCCTTATGACAAGATGGCGCTTGTCTGCATAGGGCCTTATGATAAGATGGCGCTCATCTGCATAGGTCCTTATAGCAAGATGGCGCTCGCCTGCATAGGGCCTTATAGCAAGATGGCGCTCGTCTGCTTAGGGTCTTACTTATTGAGTAGAAAGGAAGAGGAAAGACGTGTGAACATTTGTCAAGAAATCGCTTATATGACTTCTAATTTATAATGATTTAGTAGGTGACAGGTAAAGATTAGTAAAGTTATTTGAATAAATGTATACTAATGTTCGTTAGGTTTTCAGTACCGCCATTGTTATTACAGCGATGCGAAGAAACTGATGCAACATAGAGCGCAAATTCTTTTATCTCTAACGGTGCATAACAAAAGATACGTAGGCAAGTTACGTAGAATTGGTTGGCAAATCAGTGTGTTAACGAGAAGAATGTAAAACAGTTGTAAATTATTATATGAGCATGATAGATCTATGATAGATAGGTAGCTGTGAGCTGACGAGATTAAATAGAAAGAGAATACAGATCACGTCATTCATAAATTCTACGTGCCGCATAATGTTTATGTACAAGCTGATTAGTTATGTCAGTTAAATTAAATTAAGTTGTCTGCATTTTTATGGAGTGTACGAAAGTTACAACAAAGACGATAGTTATCGCGTGTGTTAACAGAATTGCACCGACACCTGATACTGTGCCCGCAATCATTTATCTCGAAGATTGTTCGGAAATTCTGGATCCAGTTCTAACCGTACATGAAATTGCGTATTAACGAGCCTACCACGATTATCATAATCATTTCTAATAATGAGATAACCAATCAAACAGATAATCAGCGAAGTTCATGTAAACATGTTCCACGCTTGATCCTTCGGCCGACCGTGGTTCTTATTTCTTAATATGCATTTCCTGACAAATGAATTAATATTCTTGATCCTGTTCCCCGACAGGCCCTGCGGTGATGTCGAACAGGATTGCGAACAGCAGCGAAAAACGTCCGCGAATCATTAAGGAAACGGACGTATGTTTGCATCAACGAAGTAAGCGTAAAATGTAAAAAGACCCGTTGCTAATGTATTAGGTCTACCGGAAAGCTCTATCCGATTTCAAGCCCTGCTGCGAGATAGCTGGTTTCCTGTTGGCCACTGACAGTCGCTACTTATTTATTGCATCGCGTGAATGGTACGATTATTGGAATTATTCCTTTATGCCTCCAAATAAAATTCATGCTAACACTAGCAGTGTGTGAGCACTCAAAATTATGGATACCCGAACCTAACCTGAACCTAATTCAAATTCAAAACACGAAAGTTCGAGTATTAGAACTTTTGGGGTACCCGAAGCTGAAATCGGGTCCTAATTGATACAAGTACCCAACTAATTCTAAAATCAGATGAAGGAGACCCATTTAGGTACTTGATGACATTTTCTAGATTGCATATCGTCTGCCTCAAGCAAGAAAAAAATACCATATTTACGTTTTTATAAAGTTTGTAGGTTTATAAACATTCTCCTCGTCATTTTCAGGATTAGAGTTAGGTTTGAGTTAGATGCGAGTCAGTTTTAGGTTCGGTTCAGGTACCCTAAAGTTACAGGGTCCGATTTCGAATTCGTTTCAGGTGAGGTTCAATTTTAGGTTCGGGTACCTAAAAGCTGAAGGTTTCAATTTCGAATTCGTTTCTGGAGAAGTTCAGCTTTAGATTTGGGTTAGGTTCAGGTACCCGAAAGTTGCAGGGTCCGATTTCGAATTAATTTCAGGCAAGATTCAGTTTTAGGTTTAGGTACCTGAAAGCTGAAGGTTATAATTACGAATTCGTTTCTGGAGAAGTTCAGCTTTAGGTTTGGGTTAGGTTCAGGTACCCGCAAGTTGTAGGTTCCCATTTCTAATTTGGATACCCGAACCTAACCTGAACCTAACCGAAACCTAATTCGAACCTGAAACCAAACATAATTCGAAGCTAAAACAACTTAACCAGAACCTAACTTGAACCTAAACCGAACCAAACCTGAAATGTCGTGTACCCGATCAGCCCTACGTCTAACAGTTTTGAACGGGAGTGTACAGTTCAAATCGTGGGAAGCTATTCAACGACAAAGAAACCAGTCGGTGTTATGATCCAGACAAATTCAAGGGGACGGGAAAAAGCGTGGAACAGAGTGCGTTCTCCTGAAGGAATTCGTTATTCCGCGAAGCGTGGCAGCCTTGACAGTGATTCGCCGGCGGCGAAGTGTGCCTCGGCTCTAACGAGTGATTATGCTCCCCGGGCCGGCTTGACGATGATGGTGATGATGATAAATTTATGACGATGATTATCTCTGGTGGCGTACCGCTGTGTCGCCACCGATGTTTGTCTTTCGGACGAGCTGACAGTCCGACGAAAAAACCGTCACGGAATGATGGAATGAGTCTGGTTCACGGTCGGTTAAGAGCAGCTCTTAAGAACGGCGTTGACACTTCGCGAACAACGCTGACAAATTAGCCCTAATTGATTGGGACTGTGTTGGATTGATCGTAGAAGTTTTGAAAACTAGATCACTAGTTACTTCGGCTGCGGAAGCTGGTACCTCCGGTATCCTTAAGAAGTACTATATTTGTAGGTCACAATTTCTATTATCACATTTATCCATGAATTAATGAGAAGTACATTAATCTCTTTAGCATTAGATTGTATTCTCATGTGACTATGTGTATAATTTGTTTGATGAGACTCAAATATTGAGTTTCTTTAAAGATATGAGCATTGAAAAGTAGAAGAAGGGGGACAAAGGCAAATCCTAACCTAAGCCACAATTGTTATTATCACATTTATCCATGAATTAATGAGTATATTAATCTCTTTAGCATTGGATTGTACTTTCATGTGACTATGTGTACAATTTGTGTTATGAGACTCAAATATTGAGTTTGATTAAAGATATGACCACTGAAAAGTAGAAGGAGGGACAAAGGCTAACCTAACTAACCTAACCTATAACACTATTCAACAATTAACGCCCTGAACCTTCTTTTGTCAAATGAAGATATTTTTTTGCTAAACTTACTAATTGTAATTTAGTATACTTTGAGATACAGTTATAGATCTAACTTGAATTAAAAATCCCCTAGTATCCCCTAGACTACTGAGGGCGCCTGCAGGCGCTTATAAATTTTGTGTTTGTGGCACTGAGGGCACCTAAAGGTGTCACAGAAGGCTCCTATAGGCATTTTGATATTTACACTAGCAATTCGGTTCAGAATACAAAGAAATAAATAATATTGTTTTAATGTAGTGAATTTCAGTATTTTTCATTACTGAAATATATTTTCATAAAAATGCATCCCTACCAAAAATTTCCCACATCCTAACTGAATTCCTACTGTATGGTGCCTACTGTAGTTTGCCTACCGTAGTCAAAGGGTTAATTCGGAATACCTAACGTCCAATTAATAATTACCACGGTGAAAAGAATAAATTTAATGATTTCTGCAATCTCAAGTGACTGATGAGACTGTAGAAAGCTCTAGATTGATTTCGAACGTGGTTAATGATTCGACAATCCACTTACACATGTTGGATCGAGAGCAGGTTAATAATAACGACTACTTTCGTTCGGGTGAGTGATGACGGAGCCGAGCATACCTACGTGCAGGTTGCGCAAAACTTATAAGACGAATCACCGTTAGTGATTAGCGGGGCGCAAATTTAAATGGGAGTTCGAACCGCTGTCGTTCATTTCTTGTTCTCTCTGGTGCATCAATCGACGCGTTTGTGGAACTGGAATAATATCGGAATAACGTACGAGAGCACTTTCATCGCGCTCAGAATGATTGATCGTGCGAGAACTTTGCGATTCCGGATGATCAAATTACCCCGTCGAACGAAATACCGCTTTCAATGGTGGAACACGAACTGTAACAATTCATTTTTAATTCATTCTGTATAATTTATCGACGTGTTTCCGTCGGCCAGTAAAAATGGTATGAAATTTATTAGAAATTGAATGCAGAAATGCTACGAAGCAAAAATTAACAAGTCTCGAATGTATTGGATGGACGTATTCTCGGTTCCTCAAAATCACTATTTTTTTTTTTTATATCTTGGTAACTGTACCATATTTTGATTTGATATCTTGTGCCATTTTAGCAGAAAACTTCACAGAAACATGCATTTCTGAAAAGGTTGCGCTGGAATAAGTTGATTCCCCGAAATCACTAATAAATTTTTATGTCCCCTAAGAGGGGACAACGGAGTGCAAAGGGTTAATAATAATATATCTGGTATTCCAGAAAGTTCGAAAATGTTAAGAAACGGAACAAAGGGGTTGAAGGACCCGGAGGGGGTTGTAAAAATTTTGACCACTGCGTTTTATTGGTCTCATGACATTATAATATTTTAAATAAGAGTGTATTTTATTTAAGCAACGTAAAACCTCATTTTCAATCAAGTTGATATAACGATCAGTTATTTTGTTACTCGTAACCCTTGATGTACATTTAAAAAATGGCCTAGCAAAATTAACAAATAAATACTGATCTAAGCTTGATTTCTTTAATGGTTCTTTACACTCTTTTAGAATAGCTGCCTATAAATTATTCTAAATATACATATATGTCGATCAAAAATTGTAATATTTCTCCTTCGTTCTACTGATTATATTTGTCACCACTGTATGAAAATTGTATTCTACTGTTTATTAATGGGTTTTTGTTTTTCTCGTCTAATTAAATAAATAAATAAATAAATATTATTAGGGGGACCAATTTTTGTCATTCCATCTCTAGATATTTTGCTCAAAAACCAATTGATTTGTTATCGATCCAGCATTGAAAATTTGCAGACTAAATAGCAAAAGGTTGTTGATAACGAGGGTGATTATATCATTGATTAAAAACACAAAATTGTTAAAAATTTATTTGTTTGAATTTAACTTAAGAAAACGACATTAGTTTTCGGTCCCCCTAATATTAATAATAATAATAAATAAATAAATAAAAGATAATAGAATTAAGCTAGCTTAGAGAATGGAATTTAATCAACGGCAGATACATCATTGATTAAAAACACAAAATTGTTAAAAATTTATTTGTTTGAATTTAACTTAAGAAAACGACATTAGTTTTCGGTCCCCCTAATATTAATAATAATAATAAATAAATAAATAAAAGATAATAGAATTAAGCTAGCTTAGAGAATGGAATTTAATCAACGGCAGAATCTTTTGAACATATGCAATGAAAGACTGACCACCGATATTATTTCTTGAAAACTTAATTGGATCGGAGTGCAGCACGGGGCGACGGCCGGTCTTATAATTATGAGATTACGTGAACAAAAACTTGATGACAATCACGGTTTCTTTGGGTCGGAAAAACGTACAAATTGCCCCGCCTGGTTACCACTCCGCACATGACAAATGAGATTTTTGCGTTCGACGACTCGATAATCCGCCGTGTCAGTTTAAATTGTGCTGTTATAAATCAACCCCTCCGTTTCTTGTTACTTGTTATTTGACGCTCGTCCCGCAATATTTTACAGCCGTGCCTGACGCGACCACGGATTGGGGAGAGATGAGTTTTTAATCGACTGCGAGTACAGTAGCAAGAACTTATTGGAAGGTAAAATTCTCCAAGTCGTTCCTGCTCAACTTCTGTATCAACGAATAACTAGGCGACCATTGATTTATTTCAAAAAACAATTCTACTCAATTTGAAGATAAAAGTTTTCAAGTCGTTCCTACTTAATTTCTGAATTAAGGAATAACTAGGTAACCATTGATTTATTTAAAAAAAAAAACTTTATTAGATAAAATGCTCCACGTCGTTCCTGCTTAATTTCTGAATCAAGGAATAACTAGGCGACCATTCATTTATTTAAAAAATTACATTTACTCAGTTGGAAGACTAAATTTTCCAAATCGTTCCTGCCTAATTTCTGTATTAAGGAATAACTAGGCGACCATTGATTTATTATAAAAAACAATTCTACTCAATTGGAAGATAAAATTCCCTAAATCGTTCCTGTTCAATTTCTGAATCAAGGAATAACTAGGCGACCATTGATTTATTTTAAAAAACAACTCTACTCAATTAATTTGTGAGAAAAAATGCAATGAATAACAAAATTTATGTCTCGCAACAATTTATTTACTTATTTATCTATTAACGAGGGTAAGGTCCTGTTTGGTACACGATAACTGTACAGGTTAATTTGTTGGAGCTCATAAAGATACGAAAGTAAATTAATAATCACCTAGTTAACCCTTGTTGCAAAAATTAAGTAGGAAAAATTTCTGAAAATTTTACCTTCCAATAGCTTTCTTTATTGCATTTAATTAATAAATAGGACGTTTTTTAATACAATAATATATTCTATTCTATTAAGATATTTATTAATATAATGTACGAAGTCTGCTGTCTCCAATCTATATCCTCCACGGTAGATCAATCTGTAGTCTTAAAAAAAAAAAAGGAAAAAGGAGGAATCAACCACCCCCCCCCCCCCCCCCCGATAAAACTTCATCACTCCTTAATTGATCCGAATTAGTTTGAAATAATTACTCGGTTAAAGCCAATCTAAATTCCAAGGGAGCGTGTCTTCCCTTCGATCATGCCCGGGGACGTATAAAAACGCAGTTTCTCCTAGGTGACTTGCACCTGTACCATTCTTCAGCTTTGCGCGTGCGTTCACGGCAACATTGCACTCGCATCGCATACGAATGACAGGAATTAATATTCCAGCTGTGTAAGATATGATGTGCGGAGACCCCGGGCATTATCCACGGTTCCGGTCGTGAATACACAATATACATGTAATGAATAGAAGAGATTTTTTCCCCTTCCTTTTTCCGTGAAACCAACAAGACAGGCTCCCTCTGCCGCCGATCCTCTCGATTATTTGCCTTTGAGGAGCCCACTGTAATGGCCGCGTAATGGGCATCTAATTGCTTGGGACGAAAGTGACCAGGGAATTTATATGCATTGGAAATCATTAATAACGAAAATGTCGTGGTTAGGGTTAATCCGTTTGTGGATTAAAAAAAAAAGAGAGATGGAAATCACGTTACAACGTTTACGTTAAAATTGAATTAACCTGAATTATGTATTTTAAAAAATTAACTGCTATTTAATGTTGGGATGGTATTATGGTAATTTTAATTGATGGTTAAAAAATGATTGTTATGGTAATATTGTTACATTAATGGTATAAATTGTTAAATGGTATAAATAATAAAGTTTAAAGAATGATTAGTTTGCAATTTTGTTAAAATTTAATGGCGGTGCAATGATAAAGACAGAGAGGTTATATTTAAAGGCGTATGCTTTGTTCTGCAGGTTTCAGTATGCCTGCTGTGTTCGGTCAAACGTTTTGTATTCTGTCACCGGGAACAGCTTTTGCCTCCGCATACGCGATCCTTTGTTTTAAAAGTTTGACTCAATTTATGCGTCTCTTTGCTTGACAAATTGTTATGTTCGAACGTGTAAGCGTTGTCTCAGATTAGATTTTGAGTTATATATATATACACACATTTGTTTCTGTCACTGAATATTTTATACACTGACTTTGATTGTCAAAAGAAACAAGACATTCGAATAAATTAAATTCTAACCCTTCACCCGCCATTTATCCATTCTCCTATGTATATTACTTTTAAAATTTCCCGCCAAATTTGTTTCTGTCACTGAATATTTTATACACTGACTTTGATTGTCAAAAGAAACAAGACATTCGAATAAATTAAATTCTAACCCTTCACCCGCCATTTATCCATTCTCCTATGTATATTACTTTTAAAATTTCCCGCCAAATTTGTTCCTGTCACTGAATAATTTATGCACTGACTTTGATCGTAAAAAAAAAGACATTCGAATAAATTAAATCCTAACCCTTCACCAGACGCTTATTCATTCTGCTGTGTATATTACTTTTAAAATTATCGCCAGACAATTCTCTTCGCAATATTCCCCGTCAATTTCCCTCTGACAATAACGCGTTCGAACTTCAAGAAAATAAAGCTTTGTACTCACACAACAGTAACCAGGCTTGAGCCTCCTCGCGAGAAGCAATTTCATCCCACAAACTTGACACTGTACACGTGAACGCGAAGTCCCGCGAATATCTTTCACATTTTACTGCCCAACAAATTCCACGAAGATCGAAGCCGGCATTTTCAACGTCTCCCGCCTGAATTCCAACGTGTTACGATTCCCGGGGGCACAGAGAGATGGCTCAAAGGTCAACGCGGCAACGGCGCCCTCGATTTCTGCACGAAGAAACAGGACTGACGTCCGCGCCGACCAATAAGAACTTTCGAAACGCTTTCGTTCTCCCGCGAGATCGCGGTCCATTTCACTCTCGAACGCGTTTCCCTTTTTTGGCGCGGACCGGTGTAATGGGCCGGCGTCTGTCATCTGTACGAAGGCGACGTAATCGCCGGCGTGCGTCGTTTCATCGGACGAAATTACTGTGAAGTGCGAATCAAATTAATTACTGGAAGACGTTCGTTACACCTCCAAGCAATTAAGACTTCACGATCGACACGACGGTACGTAAGTAGCCTTCTTTTGTTTTGTTAAACTTTGTGTTATCTTTTGGTTATGTTTTAGAGGTTAGATGTAATCGAACGAAGTGAAAGCAACGTATCGAGGTAAGGAATAATTGCTTGCTTGCTGATTGAAGTATGTTTACAGATGTTAAACGAAACGCGTAACGTTGGTGTTTCTTTTACAGTAACAATAAAGTGCCGGACGTCGATGGAAAAGATGCTTTTCGCAGCGAGCGCATAATAGATCGAGGCGAGTGAAAGTCCTAGATTTAGCAATTTGCCCATTAGCAGCGCACGCCAGCCTGGAAACGCTCGATGCTTTCCGCGTGACGGTATTCCACCGCGTCCCTGATGTAATTCGACGCGGTGCACGCGTCCGTGCGCGGTTCTAAGCGCGGAACGTTCGAGCGGATTTAATTAACAAGAAGTGGGCACACGGATGTGGAAATCGCTTTTGAAATGACACTGGGTGGACGGTGTAGTTTGGATCTAGTGTTTACACAATCCTGATAGGTTTTATCATAGTGAACTACGGTTAAACTCTTGAACTATGGTTATGAGATGAATTCTTAGCTTATACGACAAAAATTATAGGTTAAAATTTCAATTATTGTAATAATATTGCACCGTACATTGCATCTAGTGGCGATGAACACTTGTGTGTCCACTTTTAAAGAGTTCAAAAAAAAAATCACTGTCTCACTTTTTTGCCAGTTACAATTGCAATTAGTAAACAATGTGTTTGTCTGTGTATATTAAGAGTGAAAAGGATAAAAAAAAGTACCGTAAGGTTATTTTTAGAGCCGGCCCATTTGAATTTATGATCACGATGGGTTCGATATTGTGCAACGGGTTCCGTGAGAACGAAACCACCGCTGCGATCGCGGCCTTTTAGCGCGTTTACCGTCTCCTCGAAGACGCGATTCACTGCCTCTTTGTTGAATATCTCGACCAATGTTTCGGTTTTCTTGGTCCTTTAACCCTTTCTATTACTTTTTTTTTTGGTTCAAATTTGAAACTAGAACGAAGATATCGAGCATTAATTAGTTATTTATTATTTTGAGGTTATATGTGTTTATAGAAATGATATAATAACAGTGATTCTGGTTCACAGGAATTCAAATTTATAGTATTGATTTAATGGATCTTTCAACAGATTTGTTTTATATTTAAAGAATGACGGTATATTCGTAGTTTATAAATTTTATTTTGTTTTATTTTTATTTATTTACTCTGATGTACGTTTACATCATTTCTAGTTCGTATGTCCCATTTTTTATTTTATTCTTCTTTTATTACAAAACCGTCACGGTATATGAATATTAACGAGTAGGAAGTGAAGTTCATGAAAAGTCATCAATAATGCAAGAGGCTATTAATTTTTAGTTCATCGATCGATAGAAATAGACAAGTAGAACTCGAAAATTGTGCAAGATAAAGTGATTCATGCATTCAGCATTCCCTACTAGCCAATAGACCGGAGTTTAAGCAGTAAACAATCTGTAATCTACATAATTATTGCTAAAAGGAAAAGCTATGTCCCCCGGTTAGGTGGATCTATCTTTTTCACTCAAAATGATCGGTTGTTTTTTTGAAATCACCTTCGGCTCGCCTGGTAGTAGCACTAGAAAATTCCAAATAAACTCGTCAACGGGTCTTGATAATGTGTTATCCATATAAAAGTGCAAACTTCGCTGCGCGAGCGCTTCTCATAAAAGACGATTTAACTTGTCCTGCCCGGCTGAGAAGTTAAAAGCCGTCGTGCAACATTTTTGCCGTTTATAAATATACACATAGAGTAGTTTGTTTACTTTTCTTTGGTTTCTGCCAGTATTGGCGAATTTTTCCTGTTTTGCAACCTTGTCATAACGTAGATATTTTTAAATAATTATCCCTGTCCGCACTGATTAATGTTGCACAGTTTTCGCATCTTTTTAACGTTCAGGTTCCTGTACATGTTTTCAAACTATTTCATATTACTGACATAAAAAGCAACAAGATACACCAGGTACTTTAAATTGCACTATTTATCATTGCATTGTTTGTCACACTGAATCGTACAGATTTTTCAGACTCATTCATGATTGCACAATTGTTAGAACCGTAGAGAAATGCTTTTCCAACCACAAATATCACTAATTTTCTTCCTAAGCAGCACTAGTTTCTCTTTTAACTGTTTTCCAGTGACCATGAGTCTAACTGTGAGTAATCATTTCTCACCTACTTACACCACGTAACTCTTTAAGCTCCGATTTATTCTTACGCATGGAAACCGAGTACATAAATTCCTTCACGACCACAGACATCACACCAATTTGCCCTCGGTCAACATATTTTACTTCGGCTTATGTTTACTATGTATCCCCTCGTGAAACGATATCAATTCGCCAGGAGATTACCCGCGCGGTAAAACATCACGGACTGCCCCTCGACGCGAATTGCAAAACAACACACAGGGACGATCGATCGATCCCGAAGCTTACCGAAGCGGATACCAAATACCATCCTCCCTATCTCGTTCCCATCCGAGTTGAACGGTTCGTTCGAATCGCGCACGGACCACGGTAGCCACTTGTGCACCACACGGCTCCGAAGCATGGTCATCGACAAACGGATCGACCGTTGGTAAAACGAAATCAACGAGAAAACAGCGAAATAAGAACAGCAGAAAATTCTACATGGGGCACCTGCGTACAATTGTCGCGCACACCCACCTTTTTTCACTGACTGGTTCCAAACGGACTCCGTAGCCAGTATCTCAAGACCCACAGGACCCGATGAACGTGTGTATCTCTGAGGATCCTCGAGATCGAGCGGAGTCCACGGTTGTGACGCGCACGCGGTTCACCTGCAGCACCTTGGAACAACTCGCGACGAAAACGAGCATGACCGTGGACGAGAACGATCGAGCTTCCCATCGACGAGAAACTTTCACCGAACCGATCACCGATCCTCTGTCGGCCAACGATCGATCAACGATTGACGACAGACTGAGCAACGGACCGGTCGACTTCTAAAAGGATCGTAGCGGCGCGGCCGATCCATCGATCGAGGCTCCAAGTGTAACACGGAGCGGTCCGACGACTCCGGAGGAGATAGTGCGACTGAAGCGTTCGCCCGAGACCCGTGAGGACGCACCGCCGTTGCGCGAGCCACCGTTACCCCCACCACTGCGCCGGCCGCCTCAGATAAACTGTAACGCGCAGGCTCGTCGCACACCGGCTCGCAGCGACCACGGCGGGACCCCAGCGGCCGCGGAGTGCCGCCTTTTCTTTCCATTCCCTTTCTATTCGACTGGATGGCTGGCGCGACCCTCTTCTCTTGCCCGCGATCCGCTTCCGGTTCCGCACGGCAGAGATTTCCCGCTGCGCAAAACACACACCGCGTGTTTTCTCCACGCTGTTCCAAACCGATTTTCCTCTCGCCTGCGATTCCATGGTTTGCATGTATCACGCACGCAGGGTGATATGAAATTGTAATGGAGGGGCTCGCGTGGCGATGCGCCGCGTGTTGCGTAACATGTTAATTCTGATGGTGTTTGCGTGTGTACGCGGAATGTTCGCGTACACGGATGAACCGTGGGGTGGAGTGTGGTTAATATGGCACGGGTGAGAAAGATATTACTGGTTCCCGGGGAAAAAAATGGCGTGAACTGTGCCTTTGATGGTGGTATGCGGATGTTCAACGTGAATTAGTGTGTGGTAAGTGGTTATTCGGAACCCCTTTTAATGCTTTATCTGATGCGTGTACAGAAATTGGTACATAGTAAATACAGATGGCAATACTGCCGATACACATATTTGTGCAAGATATAAGAAAGTGAAACGTTTTGTGATCGTGTTACTGGTGCTTACAGTTTTGTTTCACATTTGTTTGTTGTTAAAAACTATATGAATTGACATCATACTGTTAGAAGATTAATATTGTTGTGAATCATATAGTGTGAAATTCCAAGGCATACTTAAACATCGATGCATCCTGAAATCCATGGAATTATCGATTGAATTGTTCGAACAACTGAAAATGGATCGTCTATAGCAGTGTTCCCCAACCTTTTTTGTGCCATGCCCCACCTTAACCTTTCTAAAGTTTTTATGCCCCCCCCCCTATGTAACATACATAATTTTTAACATTAAAAAATTGATTTGTTCACTTAAGAAACATAAATGATAGGTTCTAGGAAGAAATCACTATGAAATTGTTAACAAAACACAGTAAGTAAAATTTCAAAACATATAATGAAAAACTGAAATTCAAATTCCAAATAATTTTAATACAGATTTTTCTATATTAATTTATTATTTTAATTTAGTGAGATCCTTGCGCTTGATGCTTGCTGCACAGAGATTTTACATTAGGTTCCAATTTGGTTAGCTTCAGTCTCAAGTCTCCACGTTGTGTTATATCCAGCCGATTTCTTTTTTTTTACCAGTAAATCATTTTAAATCACGACGCCAATCACCCAGTTGATATTTTGGTCTCGTCGAACGAAATTATACCTAATAATTATTTACCGCAATTATTTAAGAATTTGCTTTTTTTGTTAAATTTGGCACCGATATCTAACATTGCATTTAAATGGCCAGTAGCGAAAGGGTTAAAGTCGTGTCGAGTCTATTTTCGAATTGCCCCCCTGTGGGGCGTGGGCCCCACGTTGGGAAGCATTGGGAAACACCGGTCTATAGTAATGTTCTTACCTTCGTTACTTGGCAAAAAAAGAAAAAAATGGTTTTGCTATCGGTGTGTGGTGCTATAGTGAGTGATAGTGCGTGATTAAACGAGCTCGTATTTGTGTTCGAGGAAACGAAGGCTTAATCTTTGATAAGGCGTAATATATTAAAATGAATACGAGCGAAGTGCATCGAATCGAAGAGGTGGAAAAAGAAAAAAATCGGTTACAGCAACGAGTATTCCATTCCATCACACGTTTCCCATCGAGTTAATGGAAATATTCATGAAACATTGCTGCTCCGCAGCATCGTGCACGCGAACCTTTCGAAACGTTCCTACCTTCTCCAATATTTATGTGAGATCCGTTGTTTATCCGCAAACAAGCAATAAGCATTAAATGTTAACTTGCGTTATCGCCGAATCGACGGTGGATACCACGGTTTAATTGGCCCGTTCGCGGTCTAATTAACAGTCGCGTGTTATATAATCCATCCGTGTAATTAACATAGTTCGCCGGATCGTAATCCAGCGTTTCGCGATGAAACCGAGAAATCTTCGCCGGTGTCTGCGTGGCCCGCATAAATTCTGTGTGATTCGAGCAACGGGGCCATAATCTGAATACGTTTCACGCGATAGCGTTGCACGTCGTTGTCTCGATTAACTTGGTCACGTAACGTTGTGCTTTTTCCACTCTGAAAAAGACTGCAAGGGTTTCTCTTAGTTTAAGTTAACTTTTTAACTTAACTTAAGTTTAAGGTAACTTCTCTTTGAGGCACAAAATTTCAGAAAATAAATAGACCCATGTCGCATAGAAATTTTGTTGCGTTTCAACACTAGATTGCCGGAGTGAGTCGATTTGACTCACTTGTGACTTCGTCAAGTTCAAGTATCATGTGAAAGGAATAGAAGAAAGGGCGTTTATGCTAAATGTAATAAAAAGATCCGTGCAAAACGTATTTTAAATACAGAATTTATATGTAAAAATTATTTTGAACAAACTTTCTTAAAAATAAAGATTTATTTTTTTTTTTAAACTTCAATTTTCATGTTTGAGTCGAATTGACTCGTTTCAGGTAAAATAGGTGTATACCCAACATCCGGCAATCTAGTGTTAAATTAAACGAAATTGGTATATTTTTATTAACAAAGCAGTGACATGTTGAAACTTGCCAACACGAACGAATATATTTGAATTTTTTTATTACATTAATTTATTACATTAATTTGAAATGAAACAGCCTGGTTTCTTCAAATCAGACATTAGTTGCCTGAAAGATGGGCAAAGGTTATAGAAAGTGAGGGAAATTACTTCATCCATTATCCTTTGGGCATAAAAATTTAAATAAACTCTGAACCTGCCAAAAAAAAAGACTAAAATTAACTTATACACCAAGTTTTATACACCAATGAGATTGGAATTATTCAATTCGAAACAGTTTATTATTTACTGCAGTTCGTTTTAAGGTGCGTTAACGATGTTATGGACTCTAGCTAATTTGCTTATGGTTGTACAATAGTTCATCTGGGATGACAGTCACGTTTCGTTTTGAAAAATTCGAAAAGAACGAGGAAATAATAATTCCATGAAGTTGATTATACAATCGTCCATGGAGAAGTGCCAAGTGAACCGAGCAAGAAATGTTTACTCTGTAAAAGGAGACACTCTATGGATCAGACCTTGCGCACTTTTTTCTTGTCGGTCTGTTTATTTATGACGAAATCGCTTGGAAAACTGCGTAGAGGATTTCCTTCAAGATTTTACTTTCATGTATAATAATTTCACATAAAACATGGTAATAGCGAATTTACATAACCGTAGCTACGGTTATTTTAAGGTATCGAAACGAGATAACGGTCGTTGGATAGTTATGGTATTCTCGAATTAATTAAAATTCCAGAATTTTAAACGTGTCCTGCAACTTTACATACAATAACACTTCCCCCCGCTGTTTTCACTTTAAAATGATTCAAACAGACCAACAAGCTCCCATTGCCCCGCCATAATTTCATTCAGATTCAACCGCATCGCCACGAATATTGATTCGCGATCCACCTCTGAACGGTCCGCGTTTCCTGTTCACCAGATGCTATTCGAGCATATGGTGTGTGTGCCACTTTTCAGTAATTCTAAGGAACCGCTATGCAACGCGCTTCTCCACGACACATCGACCTCCGATTAGGAGATCGTAACATCCGGTCGCGGTGTGCTTTTCAACCATTGCGCCGTCTATAACGTTATTTCTCAGAATGTGCTCCACAAAACCCTAGGGCTTCGTCTAATATCAGCACAAGTTCCATAAATCAACGTGAAGAAGAGTGAGATACTATAGTTACTGAAAAAGTGAATAAAACTTCAACTTAATCGACAAAAAAAAATTAAATCAAGTAAAATATTGGAATTTGACTAAAAAAAATTGAGAACCACTGGTCCATACCAGTGTTTTCCGAAGTGAGTGGTACCGCCCCCTAGAGAGCACTAGAGTGATCCAACTTTTAATGATTTGTGATTTCTTTTTTGTTCTTAACTCTTGTATTTTTGTTAAAATTCCTGGATAATTCCAGATTTTTGATCGGTAAGTACAGTTTTCGTACAATTCATAGTTTAATTCCCAAGTATACCTTGGATGTAGAGCTCTAGTAATAGAAAAAAGTGATTTTGCATATTGGATTTCCGTCCAAATTGCCTAAAAGAGTTTGAGAACCACTGGCCCATATCAGTGTTTTTCGAAGTGAGTGGTATCACCCCCTAGAGGGCGCTTAATGATTTGTGATTTCTTTTTTGTTCTTAACTCTTGTATTTTTGTTAAAATTCCTGGATAATTCCAGATTTTTGATCGGTAAGTACAGTTTTCGTACAATTCATAGTTTAATTCCCAAGTATACCTTGGATGTAGAGCTCTAGTAATAGAAAAAAGTGATTTTGCATATTGGATTTCCGTCCAAATTGCCTAAAAGAGTTTGAGAACCACTGGCCCATATCAGTGTTTTTCGAAGTGAGTGGTATCACCCCCTAGAGGGCGCTGAAATGATTTGTGATTTCTTTTTTGTTCTTAACTCGTGTGTTTCTTAAAATTCCTGGATAATTCCAGATTTTTGATCGGTAAGTACAGTTTTCGTACAATTCATAGTTTAATTCCTAAGTATACGTTGGACGTAGAGCTCTAGTAATAGGAAAAAGTGATTTTTCTGAAAGTGGGGCGGTAGGTTAAACAAGTTTGGGAACCTCTGGTTTACACGAACGATTAACGCGTTTGCCGACGATCAAGCTACACCTTGACCTCCGACATACTAGCAGGATGTCGTAATCGTTATGTGTACCATGCCACTCGACTATTACGAGAGCAATTAACCGATCGTATCCGCGTCCCGAATGTCCTGTGGGTATTAAGATTTGCGTTCAGCCGCGTTCGATTAAGATTTAGATGGTTAATAGCGCTGTAGCCCGCCCATGACGGCGAAACCGGGTACCGTTAGCGGATTATTAATATTCATGATGTCAGCGATACGCTCAGGTATTGCGATACAAGGTTTCCTTGTACCCTATTCATCGGAGGTGTCTGTTTCTTGGAAAAACGAACAACCGCACGCGTATCGGCATGCGGAGCGATAATGCAGCGCGATTGATCGTTGTGCAACGCTACACTGCCGCCAATACTGTTTCCACGGTGTATTAACGTTGATCGATGGGAAGCCCTGCTTCTGACAATCGTTGCGCTAGCCTCCGGAGAGCTGAAAAGCGGTGGACAGAATTCTAATGTCCTGATACTTCTGCCGCTCCCTGTGCTGCAATGTGAAAAGTTAATTGTTGTTGGAGTGCAAAAAAGTGAATTGTAGTGCGGGACGATGGAAACAAGTTCGTTTGAAAATGTGTGTGAAGTTTTAATCTTCAGTTAGCTAAGAACTCACTATTTCAATAGTGAATTTGCATATGTGGGACATATGCGTATTCATTGCAATGTTTAACTTACAACTGATGACGAACTCTTGTCGCTTACATTTTTATTCCCATTTAACACGTTCGTCGCGCACGTCACCCATATTTGGGTGACGCTCTTTTTCTTAAAGTTAATTAGGATTTTAAGTTGGAATTTTGAAAGGAATTCAATGGAATAAGGATTGAAATATAAAATACATAAAATAAAAATAAAAAGTTAATATTGTTGTTGTTTCTATGTCTTTTTACCACAGTTTTCTATGCAATTGGATTTCGGCCCAGCGAGAAACTCAGCCGAATCATGCTAGGTGACAAACGTGTTAAGCATTAAATTTGCATATGTGAGAAATGACTGCACCAGGGGAAATTTACAAAAGTTCTGCGAAAAATTACGAATTGGTCGTTTTGATCGGTTCTGGTGTTAAGTCCAGGTGGTTCACGAAATAAGGAAGCTTTGTGTTTTAAGCTAGCAAAAAGAGCCGCAGAGCGTGCACCGTTTCATCACTTCCTTCATCAAATTCCCACCTTTGCTGGTTATCGTTCGTGGAATCATGCTCGCATGCGCATTAAACATGTCAAAAAACGCTTTCACGTCCCGACACCTGCTAATTACCCTGGAACGCGGGGAATATTGATGGCAGTGTTTAGACAAGAAATTGTTACCCGGCCGTCATTGTCCCCGTAATTGCCGGCTGTGGAATGATTATTGACTCGCCACGACACTGATTACAGCGACGAGTCAGCGACGCTGTTCATTGTGAGCTGCGACGCGCCGGGCTATTAATACGTTTCTCTGGCGAGCGTTGTTGACCGAGGTCATGAATCGAGCAGGGAACCCCGTGGCACCCCTATACAGGGTGTACCACAATAAAACAGACCATCTGATTATTCCCTACCCCAATGGTTCTCAACCTGTGGTGCATATTCCCAGATGGTATGCAAAATGCACCAAATTATCAAATCGAACAAGGAACCCCGTGGCACCCCTATACAGGGTGTACCACAATAAAGCAGACCATCTGATTATCCTCTGGCCCAGTGGTTCTCAACCCGTGGTGCATATTCCCAGGTGGTATACAAAATGCACCCAATTATCAAATCGAGCAGGGAACCCCGTGGCACCCCTATACAGGGTGTACCACAATAAAGCAGACCATCTGATTATCCTCTGACCCAGTGGTTCTCAATCCGTGGTGCATATTCCCAAATAGTATGCAAGGTGCACCCAATTATCAAATTGTTTGATTATGCACAGTTGAGCAAGTGCTACCATGAACTAATTCGTTGTGGAAACTCGATTTGGAATAGACTTCCGAGAGGAAAGAGAAAAGTGTTAGGAATAACTTTTTTACATTTTATATGGAATACTTTGTGGTGAAAAACATGACCTTGTGCATATGGATATATCCTATCTATAAAGTCATGGATAACTTGATCACATGTATGTTGATACGGTGGTACATGATGAAGAAAAGTTGAGAACCACTGCTCTGTTCAGTTCTATGAAGATATGTATTTACATAAGTTATTTACATAATTGATAAGAAGTTCAGTTGATGTCAAAATGAACTACCAATTTAATGGATCATTGTGTTTTTTGTATCATATTTATAGTCAAGGAGTAAGTAGGTTGCTTGAAATGGAGCACCAGGTATACCCTGGATCTTCGTTTTGAATTACATCTCATTGTGCCGCATTTCGAATTGCGAATAGCATTGTGCTTAAGGATACACGCGGATATATGATTGTTTGCCTTTGAATCGAGTCACACCCTGGTGGGAATTTTTCACGTTTTTCCTACTTTTTCTTTCTTTGTTTTCTTTCATCGAGGATACACGTCGCGGAATACTTTATTATCCCCGGCATTCATATAGGATTCAGTATTGTGCTGTTGTTGTTTTAGGGTGGATGATTGATCTAGAAGGTAGAGGTCCTGTGTTTTGTTTGAATTGTTCACCGGTTTGAAGCTAGGTAATTCATATATACTGCTGGCTGAATGTTTTGATCTGCTATGCATTCTAAAAATAGGTGTTAAACTCATATATGAACAGGGGTCGTTAAATAGATTTTTAGACAATCTGCAGACTAAGAAGGAATATAAAAAAATTTTAGCGAACAAAAAGCGGTCTTTTAGGGGCCAATAAAATTGTTATCTTTTACAATACACTTCCATAATTTACAATATTTTAGAAATGTATCTTATATTTAAAAAAATTCTATTTTATTATTTTTATGAAATATTAGGCTCCCTGTTTGACACCACTTCCTCAGAAAATTGTAATAAGGAATTATACTGTCATTTTTGAATCAATAAAAAGGAATAAAGTAGTGGTTCTCAACTTCTGCTTAATAGTGTATAGAATTAATTGCTATGTGTTGGTTAAAACGAGAATGCAAAACAATTTGGTCAATTTTGCGATTCATTGTATCTTCGTCAGCTTTCAATTTCAACCTAACCTAAGCTTCACACGGCTTCGTTGCCAGTGATCGCCGCGGTGCGCGTCGATCGCCTCAAGAATCACGTCGCATTAATTGCTATACACGCATACCGCGTTCCGTCGTTCCGCCCGATCGTTCAGGTGAAAGTTTCCGCGAATCTCTAATCTTCCGCGGCTCGGACCGGCTACAGGCGGCGTTAATCATCGACGATTCACGTCCGGTTGAACGTGCTAATGCGGACGTTATCAAAGCGTGTTAACTTGCGTGACATCCTGAGCGACGGAGCGGCCTGTCGGTTTTTCCGCGCCGCTCAAAGGGACGAGTGTCATCAAACATGCCGTCCGTATACCCGGGTTTGTAAGTACACCGCTCACGAGTCGAGTACGCGAGTACACGCGTGTACTCTCAGCCGTACACACGCGTGAACAGGCCTTAACTCAGTGGTTCTCAATGCAAACTCCTAGACGGTTCCAAGTGGACTTCGCTTATCAGCAAAATTTTTTTTTGAGGCAATGTATTAATTTCAAGTAATTAGCAGAAAGATTACTTATTATTAAACTTTTGTGGGTGTAGCTAAATAAATAAAATCTAAATAGAGGTTGGCTTAACCTTCTGAATGTTATGATGTGTATTGTACTTAAGGTATTCTGTATACCTCTGCACGTTGATTCTGAAAATTCCTCTACAACTAAATTTGTCATAAATACATAAAATCCAGAATTTGTTGATTATCTGTGGATGAGTATATTTTGAGGATATATGTGTATATATAGAGGGAGTAGTATTAGAATAGTGTATTATTAAGATTGTTGAATTAGCCTTTCTATACTTTATGAGGGACTTGAGATCTCGAATCAACCTTGAGGGGACTTTTTTTTCTTATTATTTCGTTCACCTCTTTGAACAATTTAATTCCACCATAACAGTTTTTTTTTTGTTTAGGTGTGTCCGCTTATGTGCTCCACCGTGTTATTATAAATGTTGCGTAACCCCTGTTAGTATACTAACAAAAAAGTTAGCATTCGACCCAAAGACATTAAAAACCATTCGATTAATTCCTTACTTTATTATTTTTTCCGAAGAATCGTGGAATAAACTTGGACATGGAAAAGTAATAAACAAATAAAGTATTATCATTATTTAACATCAGTCAAAGTAATGCTATATTTATACTTAAAATAAAACAGTTTTCTGTTAAAAATTTATGAAATTTGACAGTGAAGAGGATATAGGATACTTAAATATTAAAACTCCTTTTAATATCTATTTAAGTAAATGAAATTTTAGTATAGAAAAAAATAGTTGTATTTTCGAAATTTTTTTTTTTACATTTTCGTCTTCCTATTATTTTATGCATGCGAATCTCTACTGTACTGAAAACTGGAGCCAGGTTTATCCAAGTATCTGGATATTTTTAACAGTGCAATAAAATATTCCTGTATTCGGATCATCCGGATAAATAATATCACTGTTCGTCTCTACATAAGCAACACTATCAATAACAACCTTCTTGGAATAATTTCACAACTTAATCGCGTCTATCAACTAACCAGCCGTCAAACGGCTAGGAATAATGATTTTATTCACCCGAGGGTCAATATATTCCTCGGGAAGAGCGTGGTGCCGCCATCGCTGGCACACGGAAGCATATCGTCCATCGGTGCAAGACGGATGACCTTCCGAAGGTCAGCGCCTTTGCTCTTCAACGTCGCTGTGTAAGCTATACAGTAACAGGCAAAAGTATGTTCCGTTCTCTGCGCGTAAGAAATTGAATACATTTAATTAAATCGTCGAGCTTTATAAGAAATAGCATGAAACACGAACGCGGTGATGCAAATAATTAACAACCGTTACGGATACAGCCTTTTATTAACGTGTGTGGAGTTCGTGCACGCGTGTACTGAAAACGTAGCATTGAACGTGTACACTCCGGTTCATAAGTATAAAGATACTTAAGGAAAAGTTACGTGTGGAGTTCGTGCACGCGTGTACTGAAAACGTAGCATTGAACGTGTACACTCCGGTTCATAAGTATAAAGATACTTAAGGAAAAGTTACTAGGACTACCGTGGAAAGTTACTAGATGTTATACAAGGGTCTTTGATAGGTTATCTCTACAAAATTTGAATATTCAAAAGTAAACTACTTTGCAAAACAGTGATAACAATTATCGTATTGCTAGGTGTGTCATTGTAGGAGTAAGATAACCTAAAAATTTTCAGAAAATCATTAACAGTTTTTTTAAAGAAAAAATTTATATTTGTGGTAATGCAACGTCATGAAGGTTACCATAGAGGTTATAAAATCTATGGGTGTTTGCATAATAGTGAACAAACTATGGATTTGTATAGAAATTCACATTTCTGTGAACCTAGTCGAAGAAATGGAGCCTAGAAAAATCTGCTTGCCCTCCAAACATTATAGTGTGCAGTATCTGTACTATATTTTCGTAAATTATTCGAATTTTACGTTTTTCCCGCCATTTAAGTTTCCCATAAACGCAGAAAAATTTGCATTATAATTATGAACGAGAATTTAGCAAGTATTCGTGGACTAACCGGTATCACGAGGTAAATCAAGGTTACTTCGTGTAACTTTTCTTATTAAACATGCAAATCCTCGGAATAGAGGTTATGCGTGAAAAAATAGGTTACGCCACGGAGAGGGCGTGCGTGTTGCGGCAACCACGATGCAATCAAGCTTGGAGCGTGCAAATGCGACGTGCAAACAAACGCGAACTGGAACGGCAATTATCTACGTAAGCATCGGGATCGTGGGATCTCGTTGGAATGACACGTCGTTAGCCGCAGGATCGATATCCCGTTCGCGGAGAATTATTACTGGTCATCCTTGAGGCTAACTCGGAACTTTTACGAGACCGGATTGACAAGCAGATCCCGATCAATCATTCCGCTGATTTTTGATAATTGCAACCGGAGTTAATGGCCGATACATTAGACGACCGGTGATGGAGTAATTCGTGAATAGGATTGATGAAACCTGCCTGTTATTTGTTTTCTGTATTGTGAAACGAGCTGCTTGCTTCTCCTCGCGGTGTTTCAATCCAGTAAAGTAGCTGAAATTTCGTTTAAGGTATAATTAATAGGAGTTCCACCGGTTGGCGAGTTTCGAAATTTTTTTTATGTAACAGCTGTGCACACCTAACGTTCTTTCTACACGATAAGAGTGTCTCGACTGTAAAAGAATCATGCAAAATTTTCTAAAATATTATCGTTACAAATTCCTTTACTTTTTAAATCAATTTATGCGTTTCTTGAAATTCTACTGTGACTTCAATTTTTTGACCGGTAGAGTACATTTTTACTATCGGTTAAATTATAAAAATTTATTTTTTTTTTACATTAATTCGATAAAGTTTCACATTATACAATAAATTTCTATATTTCTATGTTATCGATTAAATGTTGTTGATAAACGTTCCAACAACTTTTGAATGGGAGTGTACAACTTTTTAGAACCCAGCACCTACGTCACAAAAATGGCCACCGTTGCAGTGTACCAAGAGAACAGGCGTTTGCCCTCGATCGACTCGGAAAAACGGTCGACAGGGACTTGTCGCGATGGCCATTAAACGGCTTATAAATAATCATGAATCCCTGTAAACGGAGGCGAGTTAATGAAAATGTCAATGGGGCCGTAAAAACGGCCCTCCGGTTCCCCCGTGGAACGTTATTCGACGCTCGTACGCGATCGGGACATCGACCAGCCCTTCTTGCCCCCTCGTTTTTCGTCGCGTTAATTTGCGCTCGGGACATTATCCGTCATCGCGGACACCTCGTTCGATCACACCACCGAAATGGCGAAAGAAACGTGCCATCCCTCGATTCACGACGATGGACGCTATCGATTCGCGGTTTTCATGCTCATTTCCGCTTCGTCCTCACAGTCAGGAATCTTTATCCGCGGCGAGATTGCCTTTGCTCGCATCCTGCCCCCCTTTTTTCTTCCCCCCGAGACACCGTTGTTTCTTTTTCCTTTGTTATCGTTCTGGTGGTTGGTTAGGGCTTGGTATAAATGAATTGAAAGCGTGGATCTCGTTGCCGTTTGAAGCAATACCTCTTTTTGCATTCACTCACTGCGGTTTCTTAACCCCCATTTGCATTATAAAAGCAGTTTTCGGTGGTTTAACGTTATTAGCTTCACGAATTTTCGAGTATATTTTTCCAAATTATTGTATTTTAGATATTATTGTATGATAAATTTTTTAAAGATATATTATACGATTTTAGAATGATTTTTCCATTCATTTGTTTATAAATTCTTTGATGTTATTTTTTTTGCTGCATATATAGAAAAATTGAAACATATTTTTTTTCTAAACATATGTTGATTTTTAATAGAATTATTAAATGTATGCAAATACTAATTCCTTCCTGTCCCCACTTCTTAATTAAAAAGATCCACATGTTCCAGGCAAAATAGGTATATGCACCCAACATCCGGCAATCTGGTGTTAAATTGCAGTACGTTAACGTTTAGAAATATTTAAAAGTGATTCATTTTACCACTAAAAAGTCGTTCTAAAATTGTTCAAGGTGGAACTAATTTTCTTTTTGCCCTCCATCTTGAATTTGACCTGCCCCCTCCCCCCCAACCTCGAGTTTGCCTTGTCTAACATTCCCCTCGTCGAGTTCCAGCATTTCAATTAGCACTTTAATTACTGGATATTTGCAAAGAGTAGGCTCTCCCGCGAATCGTAGGGCCCACAGCAAGAAGCGGGGGGGGGGGCCCTGGTGGGTCCCCGTTTTTTACGGTCTCGGTTCTGGTTCACCGTCTTCAGCAACTTCGTTAGTCCAAGGTTGTCGGCTAGGCGATGTGCCTGCTCGTAAATTGCGCAACCCCTGCTGCCTTGTCGCGCCCCGGGCCCGATTATTAGTAATATTTAACAATGCAAACAGTGTGTGCCGGGACGAAAGCTGCGGCTGTTCGCCGTTTAAGGACGTGCACCGTCGTTACGACGAGCCGCGGTAACCCGCAGAAATTAACGCTTTGCCACGAATAAACGTCCAGGGACAGATTTACGCTGGCCTCTGCGTGCTCGCGCGCGTGTATTAGTACGTTTTTGCAAGTATATCGCACGGAGAGAGTCAGGTACACTCCCGGTCAAAAGTCCGGTGGGACGCTCACCGTATTTGCTCGAAATTTAGAAAAAAAAGTGGGTGATGGTTGAAAAGTAACATTTTATGCAAAAAAAAGAAGGTGTACCATATTAGTAATGTTGATGATTTAATTTGAAAATATATTCATAAGCTATGTGAAAAAATTAGGTGACTTAGGTTGGAAAAGATTTTATGCAACAAAGAAGGGTGTACCATATCAAAAAAAAAATTAGGTGATGGTTGAAAAGTATCATTTTATGCAATAAAGAAGGGTGTGCCATATTAGTAATGTCAATAATTTAATTTGAAAATATATTTATGTAAGTATTTATGAACTATATGAAAAAATTAGGTGACTTAGGTTGGAAAACATTTTGTGCAACAAGGAAGGTGTACCATACTAGAAAAAAAATGAGGTGATGGTTGAAAAGTATTGTTTTATGCAACGAAGAAGGGTGTACCATATTAGTAATGTTGATGATTTAATTTGAAAATATATTCATAAGCTATATCAAAAAATTAGGCGACATTGAGTGCACTCCATCTTGAATTTGACCTTCAAGGTAGCATTTTATGTAACAAAGAAGGTGTGTGATATTAGTAGTGTCAATGATTTAATTTGAAAATATACTTACATAAGTATTCACAAACTATATCGTTTACTAATACGTTTAATGTAATCGATCGAATGGTGAAGCTACAATTCCTATCAAATGCAATTGTAATTTTAATATCTACTTATTTTTGTAATGAATATTTTTTATCATACTTGCTGAACTTTTCACTTAACTATCGTAACTTAGAATCAGTGGCTATATCTCGATTAAACAAAAAATATGATAGTAGTAAGTATTTGATCGATGTTTTGAGTTACTGTACATGGAGAACTTCGAGTTGCCGGAAAGGTATTGACCCAAGGTACGAATGGAGATTGGAACTACTTTAAATGGTGTCACATCACTTAACCTATCGGCTGGTGTACGACAAAACTTACGCTACAGCTCTGTAGGCGCCGTATTGAACGCCTTTGAGAAAAGTGGTGTCCTAATACTTTTGAGCGTGAGTGTAGGCATATATAGGTACGAGGCCGACGCATACCGAATACGTGAGTCATTTCACGGTGTGGCTACTTTGTTTTCTGCCGTAACGCGCCCCGTGTCCTCGCAAAAAGCCTCTATCAGGCTGACTTGGCCGTGCCGCTGATAAGTCACTCAACAGACGCCTCTTTCGAGCCTCGTTTCTTTCGCTTTCTCGGCCGGAGAACAGGCGAGGCTTTCGCCTACGGGCAACAATGACGATTTTTACTACTGTCCTTGCTCGCTTTTAACGCGACGGTTCGCGTTTCACACGAGGGACAGCTAAGTGTTGGATGCTGGACGTACAGTCGGCGACAAAAGTCTGCGTACACCTGTTAAATTCTTGGACAGTCTCGTGCATTTGTTCAGTTTAACCGTTCATGAAGTGATCCACTTTCTATTAATATTAACCCTTTGACTACTGTTGACGCCTATTGGCGTCCGACACATGTTGACTTCCTGGTACCGTTGACGCCTATTGGCGTCCAAATCAAATTTCACTTGTTTCGCCAGTTTACAAATTTTAAAACATCGTTATTTAAAAAAATAAAATATTGTTATCTAAAAAAAGCTTAAAATTAATGTTCACTTCAAGTAATATTCGTTTAATGTAATAAATTTCAAATAAACAAATTTCAGAGTTATCCAAGTTAAGTATGTATACCCTTTCGAAGAGAGTGAAGAGCTGAAAAAACTTTATTATCATAATTTATGCAATGGGTATAAATAATTAGGGCATGTTGCTCTTTCACATGCAAGCTGCTAGAAACACATGTTGCTTGAGATCAACATTACCAGATAAAGGGTTAAATATCATATAAATTGTCATTAATTTTTGTGGGATGTATTTATTACGTTTCAACTAAGTGAAATTAGCTGGAACAAATTATTGTCACAAAATGGTAATAAATGCCCATCACATATTTCTGACGCTGGGTTGAGGTAAGAAAATCGGATCGTCACATATATCTGACGCTGGTAGCGAAAGGGTTAAGGTTATTTGTGTACATGCTCAAGTACAATTATTTTACTAGATTATAAATAAATGTTACGCACGTATATATATATATATATATATAAGTATAATTGCTATGGTACTTCATCACAATTATGCAGATTCGTATAAGGGATTTCAGTTCCCAAGAAGAGCGCACGAAATTACTTACAACTGCGTAATTAGTATGAAACGTTATAACGTATCATTTTTCATCGGGGAAAATAAATAAATGCACTGAAATTTGTTTTTCGACGTAGCAGCAAGCATAAAACGATGCAATTAATTGTTTTCACTTGCGACCTCCCCTGGTGGACGAAGATCGATGCTTCAGAAAGGATATTGCACAACGAGACTCGCGTAAATATGTACACAGTGTTTCTTAATACACGGAACATGCCCATAAGAACAGACACGGTGCCATTAAATGGCCAAATAAATTCGTCATACTCTAATTATTAGATGGTGGATTTTTATGCAAATTTTCATAAGCTTAGCTGAATATGTAGGGTCAATCCACACTACCAATTAATTCCATCTTTCGCGAATCGTTTAAATTTGCCACATACAGTATTGGACAAAAGTTTAAGACCAATGGGTCAACGAAAATAAATAAATTAATTTATAAAAAATAGCACGATAAATAAAATTCGTATTCTACACCGATCAATAAATAATATTCTACCATATTAACAATAAAAATGAATACAATATTTAGGTAGATAATATTTATAAACTATAAAACAGAAATAGCACGATAAAACAAATAAAGAAAGTATTCTATGCCAATCGAAAAATATTATTTTACCAATATTAACAATAAAAATGAATACAATATTAATATTTATAAACTATAAAACTACATAGTTTCACAATGTCCTCTCGTCTTAAACTTTTGTCCGCTACTGTACATACAATTTACGCCAAATTTTATGGAGTCGATCAGTTTTACTTTACAAAGATTGCAGCAGTTCATCGGTATTAAGGGAACACCCCGTATAATAAAGAGGCAAACGCGAAGTCGCCTTGCCGCTCTTAACCATTCATAAATATTAAACTCTCAATTTCTCTTATAGCCATGTTCGCGCCATCTTGGGCCTCGAGAGCTGCGGTAAATTGTGCAACGCGACGATGATGCATCGAGCCCGCGTATCTGACCATGCATGTCCATGCAGCGCGGCCTCCGATCTTTGATCATTTGCCATCTTAAATTGTTTCACGTGATGATCGAGGTTCCCAGGACTTTCTATCGTACATACGTTGTAATACTGTATAGGAATAATTGAGTGTTTAAGTATAAATACGGCAGAGGCTCCCGTAACCGAACCCCTATTATCCTCACATCCGAACGTTTCATCATTCAAACGGTCTGTTATCCGAACAGATTTTTTTCCCGTTACAAATATATGCAATACATGCAAATTTTACCTAAAACACATACTTTTGTGTTTGGTTGAAGGAATTGTGATAACATAACCTGAATCTAACCTGAACCTAACCATGATTGAGTGAAAACAGTATAACAATAAAAGGGACGTAACTCTACAGAGTTGTTTACGTTGAAAAATTTACATAATTTAGCAAACAATAAAATATAGTTCCCTTAGTATTGAAACAAACTATTAATTTTCTTGCAAATTTAATACTTAAACATATGGCGATCATTCTGCCACCCAAAGATTCCCTTATTCCGCCATTTTTGGTCTACTTCTTAGTTCGAACGCGGGAGTCTCTACTGTACGTACACTCCCTGAACCTAACCATAATTGAGTGAAAACAGTATAACAACAAAAGGGACGTAATTCTACAGAGTTGCTTACATCGAAAAATTAACATAATTTAGCAAACAAAATATAATTCCCTTAGTATTGAAACAAACTATTAATTTTCTTGCAAATTTAACATTTAAACATATGGTGATTGTTCTGCCATCCAAAAATTTCCTTATCCCGCCATTTTTGGTCTGCTTGTTAGTTCGAACGCGGGAGTCTCTGCTGTACGGTACACTCCCGACCAAAAGTTTGGAAGCATCACACATTCTGAGCAATGTAAGAATTCAATGAAAAAGAGGATTTAGAATACTGTTACTTGCGAAACTTTTCCCATTGAACGATCTACGTTAAACTGTATAAAAGTGAAAAAAAAATTAATCTAACTGCGATACGTGTAGCTAATCACGCTTGTTGCATCCGAGCAATTATATTTACCGCAATAACTGCGGCAAAACGGAGGCAACGATAATGCCGAAGGAAAGAGAAATTTTTCTGGCCGACGGATTGCATTGGAAGCGCCGAGGGAAACGAGAGAGGCTCGTGTAGATCTTTAACCGAAGTAATGATGATCTACATCGGTCTTTACACGAAACTGGTAGTTACCATGAGCCTGGTTTAGATCGGCCAGATACTGGGTATTTGTAGATATTAGTATCTTGTACGGGACCATTAATATTGATTAGAACTATAATTAGATAACCAGCTAGATTAGGCTATTAGCCACGGCAGATTACAGTCGGGGTACTTTCAACAGATAGATTAACGATAGCTCATCCTTCACGACCTAGCATCCAGCAATTTAACATTTTACTGTCTCTAATACCACCTTCTATCCTCCTTTAATTACCCTAATTTTTGGAGCAATTTCATCCCACTTATAATGTTTAATCAGCATCCAACCGCGCGCTTGTATCCTATTTCATCTCCTGATCTTATCTAATCGCGTGGTCTTCAATGGTTGTTAAAAGTGCAAGAAATATTTATCGATTTTCTATCTGTAAATGATAGTTTTCAATTAAAGTGATCACCGTTTTTCCGATTCAACTCTAATATACCCCTTGGGTATATGGAAATTAGCTTTCAACAGATATTCCATGAATTCAACAGATTGTAACTTTCTTGCGTGTAACGAATTCCAACAAACTACACACACGTATGAAGGGTAATAGCAGAGTTGAATAATGTTAATTAACATTTCAATAGGTTTCAGACAATTTTTTTCATATCAATCAAAGCGAAATATGAGCTAGAAATTATGAAAGTGATTTAATTGTAAATCAAAGATTTTTTAAAAATTTGTGTCGTCACTTTTTGCAATTTAATTTATTTCTATCGGATTTAATTCATAAGATTACTTTTTTTATATTTTTTACTTGGATTACTTTCAACGTGTACAGTAGCAGACATAAGTTTAAGACTGGAAGACAATATAAAGTATAGTACCATGGTTTATAAGTATTTTCTGTACATTCATTTTTATTGTTAATAAGGTAATATCTATTACTTATTGATTAATACAGAACACGAAATTTGTTGACTGTACTATTTCTCATACATTTTTTTTTTTATTAAATTTCTCATACATTAATTATCTCATTTTGACTGTTTGGTCTTAAACTTTTGTCCACTACTGTACATCGTCAACCATTCCAAAATTTTTATTACAATTAATGCAAATAATTAAGTAAGCCTATTCTGATTAGAAAAGAAAGTTGCAAAACATAAGGTTATTAGACTCTGCTTATCCTTCATCACGTCCAACGATCGTATCTGTGTTTGAACAGTTGTGATTGGCATAGCGTACAAAGAATTTTAATTACCGCCCCTTTGAGTGATCGCGCGGCAAACGTTTCATTAGCGGGGATTTCGTTCCGTTGGCGGATTTTTCCAGCGAGAGGTGAAGCCTGCGATCGCGAAGAAACTCGAGCCTGTACAGTTATATTCTGTCATTTCCGCGAGTTCGACGGATGCTCGAGGACGAGCGAATGCATTTACCTCGTCCGATTACGCTTTACGAGCAAATAACGAGTCCCCGGGCGCCTTGGTTGAACCTGAACTGGGTCACTTGGGTTTGTTCAGGATGAAGGGAGCCAGCGGACGACGAGATCACGTGGTGCGGTTAGAAAATCGGCAGATGGCGTCTTTCATAGGTTAGAACCAAATTGTAGTATTGTTAATTATCACTAGGGCTGACCAATTTTTAATTTTTTATAGAACCTTGGTAAATTTTACGCTTTTAAAAATTTATTACGATTTTTACTATAATTAGTGTGATTTGTTTAGATACTATGCTGAGTTTCTAATAAAAAATGTGTCCTTCATGGATATAATTAAGGTTGTGTAAGGGTCTGAAATAGTCGTGTTCATAGTAATTTTCATAATATTGTATTGCCACAAAAATAAGGTATACAGAAACTAAATAAATATTGTTTCCAATTTTAAAAATATTCTATACACAATATATTAACCAAAAGTTTGGAGTATTTACGGTCCAAGGTTTAAATTTTACCATTTTCATATTTAGAAATACGTCTATTCTGTAATTTTTCAAACATTAAAGTTTCACACAAATATATAAAAAATCTTCAGTCTAATTTTGTGAAGGTTATAACAATTTTTAAGTGTCACCATACTTGTGAACAGCGCTTTACGTAAAAGCGCGTCGATCTCGCGCGATTCACGGGGAACCCCTTTCCCGGCCGATAAAAATGGCGGCCGCGCACGTGCGGCGTCGATCCGCGGTTAATATTACTACACGGCATTGTTCCGGGATTTTTCTTTTTTCCGCGGAACAAAGATAATTTCGAGGCATACCGGGGTTATGAGTGTATCGTTGGACCAGCGAAGGAATGCCTCTAAATACCGGTTACAGGCCCCGGCCAATGCTTCCAACTATTATTTCTGCCCGTGTGCACCACGGTCGAACGCAGGGACTCGCCGCAGCGCCAGTTAGACCTCCTTCACACGGCGATTCGTGAATCGCGACTCACGTATGATGGATGCCATCCGTAATAGTAGCAATATCCGTACAAATATCGTTAACATCTATAAAATGACGATGAAAAATTTAATTTTTACAATTTTATATTTTTAAAAATTTCACGGAAAATAATTTTAAAATTTATGATTATAAAAATTAAGCAATTAAGCAAAAGTATATAGCAATATTATTTTTATCGCCCTTCTAGTAAAACACTATTTACTGATTAACATAGAATCACGCTATTTCTTATTAATTTATTTTCCTCGACCCTTTCGTCACAAACTTTTGTCCGCTACTGTAGCTATTGTTTACAAAGACATGATGTACATATCGAAACACTAAAGAGAACCTGTTCGTGACAATTGGGTGACAATTTTGCAACATCAAAATTGTGTCATGCTACAATGTTGCCCATAGTGGATCGCTCAGTGGAATCAGGCCTTTAGCCCGAGGCCCGTTCATTTGTATCTGTTGCAGCGCAACGGATTGCGCGCGCATCGCGCAACGTATATATACGAGGCGGCCGCGAGGTGGCGGGATACGGGCGGATTTTTCACGATCGTAGCGTTTCCAGCATCGGCCGCGATTGCACGCGAGCCACGTATTACACACGTTCTTGTGAATCGTTCGATTTAGCACGCGCGGCCGCCGTGGATCGCGTGGCTCGACCCTTTAGGCCGCGTAATTGCTTCACCAACGAAACACGCCGACCTTACTCTCCTCGCGCAGGGGAAACGATCAGCGTTCTTTGGTTCATTCGTTGTACTCGGAGCTTTTTCTGTCAGAGGGTTTCTTTCGTTGATCGGTTGGTTCAATAGAGTTTGGAATGCGGTGGCTAGGACAAGAGAGATACGTCGTTTTTGCCCGCTGTTCCAGGGAGCTTGTAAGATGGCCGGGACGATGTTGGAACCGTGTTATGCTTAAATTTGAAATTATAGTTCGGAAGTACTTCATGGAAACAGGTTACGTTTGTAATTAAAATTATAGATGGCAGGTTTCTTGTTTTGCAAATAGTAATAGAGCAACCATGTTGTTTAGTAATATATGGGTATCCCTAGGGGTTAGGGCAGGCGCCATTGAGACCACTAGCGCCATAGTGCAGCGTTTCCTAACCTTTTTTGCGTTTCAACCCACTTTTGTAATTACCAAATAAACTACTTTCTCATATTTTGCAATTGCCAAGCAAGTTGAAGTTCTACTAATGTTTTTAGTCAAACATAACCTCCTCAACTCCCTAGAAAAGATTTTGTGATTCCTTTGAGGTTGTCAGGTTAGAAACTAGGGTCTTAATATCTCAAGGCCCTCCCTTTTACGGAGCTTGAAGCACCGAGAGGTCTTTGGTCCCTCAAAGAGTTGGACTTTTTTGGCATTACGTTGTTGATGTTGCGTTACCTTGGGCCGTTTGCTCGGTCAAGTCGTGTGTGGCACCATCGAGTGATGGGGGATTCACCGATCAGAGCCATTTTTCCAACGTTCTTGGACATGTGCATCGGAAACCTCGCTTTTGCACGGTGCAGCTGCATACGTACACAGATTCCGTACGATACCAATGATTGACCCTCGACCTCGGTTCGAACGGAGCCATCGATCCTACTGTCGATCGCTATCTCGCTGGGAGCAAGGATAAAACGAGCATGAGCACGATGCACACCGTGTATTTGTCACAGCGACGGTCACACGGGCACCGACACTTTCGCAATGTGTTCTGCGTGCCCGGCGTGTTTTGTGGCTAGAGTACCGTGCAATGGCCGTTGATCGACGGAACGTACATGATTCATCGGTCACTTCATAAAGTTGGCATAAAGAAGAGGTAACTTCAATTTTCATTCTTTTTTGCATTCAGGATCAGTAATGTTTTATTGAATGTTACACTGAAACTTCGTTTATATGAACCCTAATCATATTAAACCTTCTAATACTAAAGGGTGGGATATTTCATTAATTTTCTAATACATTGGGATACTTCATACTCATTGCATTATTATTTTTGCAAAAAATAATTGTGTAATTTCTCAATGTTAATAGAATATTAGAAATATGCAATTTTTGAAAGATATTAAAGGTTCCATATAATACAACTATTTTTTTATTCGATTTACGAAAAGAAAATTTTGGCAAAAAAATAAAAATTCTTTAGTGTGACTTTGTTCCATAATAATAATATTTACGACGACGTTTATCTGTCGTTAGTGTGTAAAGATTATATACTGAAAGTCTTGTGTAATTTCTCAATGTTAATAGAATATTAGAAATATGCAATTTTTGAAAGATATTAAAGGTTCCATATAATACAACTATTTTTTTATTCGATTTACGAAAAGAAAATTTTGGCAAAAAAATAAAAATTCTTTAGTGTGACTTTGTTCCATAATAATAATATTTACGACGACGTTTATCTGTCGTTAGTGTGTAAAGATTATATACTGAAAGTCTGACTCGCAACTCGTTCAGAGCTTACGAGTGTCGCGTGACTTATGGCCGGGAGTGTACCTGTCCGACGGAGTGCACTAGATCCCGGTTCGGTTGCGCCGTAGGTAAAATAGCTGCGCTATCTGGCCGGAGCGCACGCTAAATTACGCGTATCCGTGTCAAACGCGTCATTAAAGATTATAATCCTGGCGAGTTACCGTGGAACGTGGAAAAACGGATGCGATGGGATAGAACCGTTTTCAGTCGGTACACCGTGCGCACAAAAAGCATTTATCAGGGGCTATTGACGATTATATGTGTGTAAGTGGTTGGATGAAGCAGGGCATTGGAACTTAGTCTCGTGGTATGCACGTATCGAGTGCCTTTTTGCAGGAGCTGGAAGAAGCAGTGCTGTGGATTATGGTTCTCTAGGTCTGCAGGTATCTTAGGTAATTTAAACATAAATTAGGTTAGAATCATAAGGAAGAATTGTTGAAAAGTGTAGATTTTACTCAATGTCATCACACTAAATTTTGTGAAAATAGCAGAGAAAATAATGTGTCACGAAATGCCACCATAGTAAAATTCATTAGTTTTACTGTCACATGGAACACCAATTCACAAAAATGTTCCTGGTATTATAATAATACTACTACAGTACTTTTTAAAGTTTGCTTATTATACATATGATTTTCCAAGGGTTCAAAATAGAAAAGAAAATTAATTTTTCTGAACATATACTTGATTTATTTTTCCTATGCATTATCAAGATATAGGTTAGGTGACACATGAAGTGCTAACCTCAAAATTTCCAAAACCCCCTGATAAATTCTTTTCATGGATCATTCCACAACTTGCATCTTCACCGTATTCTGCCTCACTGGATGTTGAATTTTGAAAACAGTGGTGCTCAATCACAATAACGTTGATCAACGAAGGGAAAACGATGCCAATCCCAACCTCTAGCTACGGAATCCTACCGAAACCGTGATAAGATCGTTTCGATTTTGCTGGTAGCCTTTCAGACAAACGTTAACACCTTTCATCGACCGTACCATTGCCGGTCATGATAGATAGGTTATGTAATAGTCGTAATGAAGCCTCTTTATTCAGTTAGTAAGAAGCGTAATAAACGCCACGACCGAGGCATCGGCCGGCAGGCAATTACTGGCTCCCGGGGAACGCGCTTCGGTAATATGTACATTTGCGTTGCGGCCGATTGGCGTTTCGAAAGTCATTGGAGAAATTGAATCTTTATTGGCGCCTCGCCAAGCTGCCCACGGAGGCTGCGGTCCCAGTCGTTTTGCTCGGAGCCCGAGAATTATTCGCCTGCACGAAACGCGAGGCTGTTGGGCTCTTTACGAGTGGCTCGAACCGAGTTACCATTTAATAACCTCTTCAACTTATTTATTTAAAATGTATATCAAATATACGTCCAGTTCAGCTGAACGATTAACAAAATTGAGAGAAGCGGGTTTCAGATGGCGTTGACTTCATGGTTTGGCATTTTTATTGACATGATTTGGGCTCGGTTCGGGTTAGGTTAGAGTTTGGATCGGAGAAAATACTGAACGTGTTCTTATTAGAGTTCCCTAATAGCAGTATTTGGCGATCGTGGAGGTTTTAGTGGGTAAGAATCCCACATAACCTAGTTGCCCTTCTCAGGGTGGTGGGGTATCTTTTGGAAAATTTTCTCCTCGTAAAAAAAAGGTTAGAGTTTGAGCCTAGAGCTGAATTTTTTAGGGATTTCTAGGGATACTTTAGCCCTCATGGTGATAGACTTTGGCTCTATAGTACAATTCAGTTCCAATAGTTCTTCTATAATATAAGCACACTTATGATTTCGTAAATCCAAGGATAAGTCTCGGTATATTTATTCATATAAGCCGAGTTCTACCATAATTCTGATTTCGTCATAAGTATATCATGGTCCTACCATAATCTCGAATATCCCAACAACCTAATATGCCAGTAACATCTTCCTAACCTATCAGGAAACCGACAGCTCCATCATCGTAAATACTTTCCGCGAACCATGGGCATAATGAACAGTAATTGCGACCACGTCTCCGATTCCCTGCAGGTCCCCACCGTCGTGTGCAACAGAACACCGACGACACTGTCACAACCTGATCCCGACAGTCGTAACGCGTCAAGTGGGGCCCTACCGGACGGGAAAAAAAGACGTCGACCTCGCCAGGGATCCTCGTTATTCAGTAACCCGATTCTAAGGCAGGGATAACACGCGCGTCATCGATTTACCAGGCAGTCTCGCGAACAATTTCGTGCACAGTTAACGCCCGTGGCTAGGGTAGCGGGTGGGGGGTGGGGGGGGGGGAGTGGGCCCATGCTCCGGGGCCCAGTGCGTCGCCGCACGGAGGCGCGCAGACGCTAGCCGGGGCCCGTTCGGCGCATTTGTCGCAGTTATCCGAGCCGATGGTGCAATAACGGGGCGCACGATAGTAAATCCTGATTACTATTACTGATACGGCCGCAAAAAGGTGGCCGCTGGGCAATACGTACACCCGCGCGGCTCCGCGTGCCCGTGATATACACCTACACGCGTGAAACTGGTTGAATACGTTCGCGCTCGCGCCACGGGGGGAGAGATAGGGAAGCATTTTAACGAATGCTGGAAAGTTCACTGAACCCATTATCGCTCGCCTTTGCCGGGGTAAGAATCCGAACAATCGTGGCTGACAGTCGACCGGCCAGACAACAACGGTGTTACACTTAACAGCTGCCATACATCGGTTGAATAATTGTAGCGATGCCCGAGCTGGTAATGGCTGTTGAGTGCACAGTGTACCTGGTGGTTTCGAGAAGCCATAATGCTCGGCTGTTTGACGTTTGTTTCTCTTTTTTTTTGGACTGGGTCAATTTGGCGGGAAATCCTGCCGTTTTGAGGTTAGGTTGTTAGAATTGAGTGTTTGGATTATTGTATGACTGATATGTTGTTTTTATCTTGTGGTTAGTTTTTAAATCTTCGATGGAATTAAATGGACATTTAAGGGGTGGAGTATTTTTGTTTGACTCCCCTTGTATGTGGTAAAAGTTTGTCGAGTAAAGGAAAGGGTTATGTCAATTTTTGTAAATTTGTTTTAAAGAATGCAAGTTAAGTAACAAGTAGTTTAAAATATAGAAATGTATTTGCTAAAGTATTTTATTTAATTAGTATAATTTAATTATTGCTAAGATTCTGTAAAAAAATACCTTGAAATAGGAGGGTTAGGTATACTTAATTAAATTTGGTTAGAACTATATGTCAAAAGCATAAAGTATTAATGAAATACGTTTTTTTTAAATAATAGTATAGTGTAAGAGAATTTAGTTAATCTTATTGTACAGATTTGTGCTCTTCGATGTTATTTTGCACAGTCGAATGAAAAATGCATTGCAGACCAATAATTTGTAGACTGTTATCTCGAATACTCTCTTACAATGGAATTCAACATTGCAACAACTGCAATGTAGTTGCACCTCGTATAGTGGCACATGCAGAATCCATTCTGCAACCGTCTAATTTTCCCCCATAAAATTATCTTCCTTTTGTAATCGTTTACAAATTACACCCTAGCTTACTTGAACGAGTTATCTTCAGTTGTGTGTTCAGTAATGCCCCCTGAGAGACGGATAACGATGAATTTAACTCAATTTGGATTCAAAACGGTCCAACACTTTCCTGTCAATTTTTACATCAGTATAAATTTCTAGAGCTGCCAAGACATTTATTTTATCTTGTTTCAAACAAAGATAATTACAGTTTAGATAGTATAATGTATTTTGATCTTGGCTGCACATTCTCATTTTCATAGATAGCCTCGAGATCAATAACTATAATCATTCAGAATATATCGTTCCATATCAATTTTATTTTATGGTACTTTACGTTACATAAATCATTTTATTTATCAATTATAACCCAACTCATCTGTACTGATTCCAATTCCCGCAAAAAAAGCCTCCAAAAACCACATGCAAATGTGAAACAACAAATTTTCTCCACGATTCGAACAAAAATCACAAAAAAACCCAAATATTCACTTCGTGCTCTCGTGTACCATAAATCATCCTCATTATCACCGTTCGAGGAATTACGAGAGTTAGAAATTCCTCGATCGAACTTGAACAGATTCAAAAGATTGCCACGTGACCGCGACGAGATAACTTTGCGAACACGAAATACGCGCCGTAACGGTACTCGCATAATCAGAATTTTCCTCGACGAGGCAAAAGGTCGTGGAGAGCTGGCAAGTATCCCGGTAGGCCCATAGATCTGTCACAGAGAGTGGCCCGGACTCCATTATGGTCCGTTTTCAAGAAATCGAGGCCCCTGTAAAACGGCAACGCGCCCTCTACGCGCACGGACGGTCCGCGCATGCGCGCGAGCCAGCAGAACGTTTTCACGGTAACAATCGTGTTCTCACTTTCAATAAACCGCTCGGCCATAAATAACCGGCGCAACAAGCCGCATGCGTGTGCGTCGACCAGGAAAAAGTGCGATCTTTCGCCGTGCATTTTCAGCCAGCACTCGCAGCTGCTCGGCCGAGTCGAGTTCCTTTGTTTGTTAACGTGCACGGAGCGCAGTTTCACCTCGCTCGAAAAATTTTCCCTTGCCACTGTTTCCCCCTTTTACAGCTGCGAGTTACACACTTGACACACGTACAGTGGCTGCGAAAAGTGTACAGTATCCCATCTATCGTTACACTTTTGTTCATTAATTAATTAGATCGAGGTACGTTAAATTTATTATTGATCATTACTTTAGTACTAAATTAATTATTGATACGAAATTTAATTAAATTGATTATTACTTTATTAGTAAATTATTATTCGACAGTATCTCCTTTTAGTACTGTTTTGCCAAAAAGTGTGTGATACTATCGTATTTATCTTTTTATTTATCGATACTACATAATATATGATGGTGTATGGTATAATCTGTAATGGTAAAATGGCAGGTAGATTTTCTATTTTTATTTTGTGCCATTTCTTATGCTGAATAAATATTATTACTAATTTGTCTTAGAAGTGTTTCGAAACTCGAAATACATTTTAGTATTAGCAATGGTTTCGAAGCTATTTGGTTAGGTCGATTTAAACTGGCCACCCTGTATGTACTTATCGATATTCTGTACATAAGTACTAGCATGAGAAAAAATTATATTAAGTTTTACCTTATGTTGACACATCGATCAAGTTCTAACCTGATAAGTTCGAAGAGGCGGACCTAGAGGGCGTTACTGCTTGTCCCTATGAGACCTAACCTCTTCCACGGATCGCGTCGCGTTCATAGTGAATTGAGACGTACGCGTCCTTGGGGTTCAGACGTGATGCCGCGGCAAATAATGCCCCCGCGGCGAAACGAGAACACGCTGCCCTCTTAATTAAGACCTAATGGCGGCTTCGGCCGTCGTTATCTCCCGCCGTTGATCTGCGGAATTGATTTCCCTGTAGCGACTGGAGCAGCTGCTATCGCCGCTATCACTGTTAAATCTCGCTTTTTCCCCAAGTATACGCGGTTGCTGAACGCTGTTGCTATAATTGGTACCTCTGGCCTGGACGTCCCTTTAGGACCAAGCGACGTGTCACAAAGTAGGGAATGTGTAGCTGGATCTTGATCTTTGACCATGCGGTGTGCGCTTTGTTGTTTGTCCGCGGTTAAGAAGAAAAGAGAATCACAAATCACATTGTTGATATAATATGTACAGTCCCGCTCAAAAGTTTTTGGACACTTTGTTCGCTGCAGGTCTGAAGAAAATTAATACTAGACCTACCGACAGTTAAAGTGTACTTATTTGCATGGTAGAAATCAAATTGAAAATTACATGAAAAAATACCGAATGCATAAAAAACAAATCTTTATGTATATCCTCTGCAGTAAATCGTAGAAAATTTTGGAAGCTTTACCACTGAATTGAATTTATAAGGTTGTTATGAATAATCACCAATTGGTCATTTTGACTGGTCTGGTAGTTCTAGTGTTAAATGGTCATCCCTATATGGTAACATTTCTGGACATGCACACTACAAGTTCTCTTTAAAAAGTTTTAAGTATCGCCACCTGCAACTTCCATTAGGTAACTCGTGCGCATGCGCATTGAAATTGGGTTTTCGAAAAAGGCGATAAAATGGTTATTCTATGGTGAGTATGATCATTGACTGTACTGCTATACTGCTATGCTAGTGTATTGTTATATACACGTGTACACAGCCACCAGAGGGCGTCTGAATGTTTGCCAAGGTCGATTCCAACATCCATGCAATTTAATCGATTATTTCACGGTGTTCTATTCGTACTGGAAATTCTTCGATCTCCCATGACATTGGAACGATTCATAGCTGTGGCTGCATTTAAATGAAACAGCCTCGATTTATCACGTCGAACCGTTGCGCATTACGTTTTAATAATTCCGCGCGTATAAACTGTGCATGATTCAAAAGACACGCCCAGCACGCGTTCCACGGGAATGTGCAATTATGCGCTCGCGTGCAAATACACTTTGCGCGGCACGGGTCGCAGCGTTGCGGGCCCCTTGAGCCTCTTAAATCTTCCGCGACCAAGCTTAAATCAATCAGCGTAATTAACGCGCGCTTTGTACCGCTAGCGCTAGAATTCGCTCGAGGTTAGGTTCGCGAGGCGCTATCGCCAGTTTCGTTCCCTCTCCGCATTCTTCCGTTCTTGCAGTTGGAACCGTGTCCTTTTTCTTCCCGCCGATGCTTTCCCCGCGTTGATTAATGAGACGAAATATCTGTTGTCCGTTGCTAGAGTTAGAGTTCGCGTTCTTCCGTTTTTGCAGGTTAGACTCGAGCAAGCTAACTGACCAGAAACTTAAGAGGCAAGCGGAGCTAATCGATATGTAAATGCCAAGACGTTTTAAATGTGCTGTAAATCACTTTTTGTTGGAACGGATACGGTACCGTGTTTTGAAGTTTTAGGTTAGCCACTAAAGGGTGTCTTAGGCTAAATGTATTTGAGGTTAGGTAACATTAGCTTGCTACTTCAGTGAAATTTCAAGAAATGTTTAGTTCAGAAATTGTTAATTAATTTAAGGAATATTGATTAATTTATCAGTATATACAGTAGTGGACAAAAGTTTAAGAACAGAGGACAATGCAAAACATAGTTTTATGGTATGCAAATATTATTTATATACTTATTCTTATCGTCATAATGGTGAAACATTATTTACTGATCAGCATAGAATACGAATCTTATTTATCGTACTATTTCTTATTAATTTTTTCTTGTTTGTTTTCTTTGACACTTTGGTCTTAAACTTTTGTCTGCTACTGTAATAAGTGTACTGTGAGTTTTTCGGGATTTTTGAGAATTAAGTGTGTAAAAAAATTTGCATAATATACAAAAGTATAGTACACGTTATAATATTTGGAGGGTGAAGCAAATTTCTGTCTTTCAGCTTTCACTTTTTTAACTATATTCACAGAAATGTGGATTTGCATAAAAATTCACAGTCTTACGACAACCTTGAATAAGATAAGATGAAACTAGGAAACGACGAACACAGTAATACTTAAAAATTTATTTCCATGTGATAGTATCTGCTTTCTTAATGATAAGTATCTCTAAATAATATTTAGTATTTTTTCGAGTCACATTTATTGTCTACCATAACACCAATAATAGAAGTAACCAAAAACCTTTGGCTAACATAACCTCAACTGTCAGATATTAAAACAAATCTACGTGCATAACTAGATTTCTCTCGTATTATTCATTTAATGTACACATCGCACAGCAGGTAGTTGTCACAAAAATAATCCAATATAACATTAAAAGGTCATAACGAGGACGTTGTATCAGCTTTCACCGATCCTCCAGCCAGGAAATCCTTATGCAACCCCGTGGAATTTCATTGCAAGCTGATCCATGTACACAATGAGCATGTCAGTGTTTCATAAATTTGTCTCGTTCTAACGACTATTCGCGTTCCATGCTTTCACATCGACAGTGAAAACACACACTGTTAGTCGACTGTGTTTTACCATTGGAGAACAGATTTTCATTCAAGGTTTTTTTTATTGGGCATTCAGTGATGAATATAGTTCACTTTTTCTTGCTTTTTACTGTCCTTACTTTATTATTATTATTATTATTATTATTATTTTGTTACTCGTTCGTCTTTTCCATTTTAATATCGTGAGAACAGTTAAGCCTGTGCAAAAAGATCACACAGAAAGAGGACGACCTTGAAAAGACTGATATTTACTGTTTCTTGGAAGAGAACGCCCGAGGATAATTTTTTGCTCGGATCTTTGAGTCGTGATATTCTGAGAACGATTTGCAATTAAGATTCACCATTAATTCGGTGTCTGAAACTCGTTGAGAAAAAATACGTGGCGATGAAATATGATGTCGAATCGGAAAATTTTGTTCCCTGCTAATTTTGGCACACGTTTAAAGGTTAATTAATTCTGATGCAGACTGAATAATTGGACAAGTTGTGTTGACGGGAAAAGTATTGCCTGGATGGGGGATCTGTTAGAAAAGAAAAAGAATGAGGGAGTAAAGTGTCAAAGGAGCAAACTTTTTGTTAGGACTGTACCAAAGAGCAGAAGCTACATTGCTTGACTCCCGCCTCTACTATATTTCTATACAATCAGAACTTTGTAGGTAAAAAGATCTGTGGAACCTATGATACATTTAAAATGACTTGCCAAGCCTAGTGGGAAAAGTATTGTCTGGATGGGGGATCTGTTAGAAAAGAAAAAGAAGAATCTTTATTAGGGTTCTGTAAATTACAGGATGTACCTCCTTTACCATAACCTCACATTGTATGGTGGTCAAAACATTGTAGGCAAATAAGTCTGTACAACCTTTGATATACTTTAAAATGACAAGCTAGGCCTACTAGAGGGAAAAGTATTGTCTGGACGGTGTTCGGTTAAAAAAGAAAAAGAACACAATTTTTATTAAGATATTACAAAAGAGGGGGACTGCACTACTCTATTTTCCCCTTTACCATAACCTCACATTGTATGGTGGTCAAAACATTGTAGGCAAATAAGTCTGTACAACCTTTGATATATTTTAAAATGACAAGCTAGGCCTACTAGAAGGAAAAGTATTGTCTGGACGGTGTTCTGTTAAAAAAGAACAAAACAGAATCTCTATTAACATATTCTAAAAGAGAAGTTACTACATTACTCTGTCTTCCCCTTTTACCATAACCTCACATTGTACGACGGTCAAAACTTTTGCAAGCGAGCAATCCTATGCGACTACCGTGCGCACCGAATGTGTTAACGCAAGTCATCTCCTTCCCCTTTATACAGTTCTCCGGAAACCGCAGAATTGTCAGGTCGTTCGCGGAACGATCAGAAACCGGCGGGAAAATGAAGCCACTGCGTGGAAAAAAGGAGAGGGAAGGATATAATGGCGCGTTCACGGTTCCACGTTTTTATCGGTGTCGTCGACCAGGCCACGTTTCAAGCGGCTCGTTTTTCCCCGGTGGCCGGCGCAAGAACATAAAACGTGGCGAGATTGCATCGAAAGGGAATCGCGCGCATAACAAACCTATGAATTCCCCGGGACGCAGGGGGATGCCCGAAGCTTCAGCGGGGAAACGCGTCTGACAAGACAAAGGACACTGCTTCCTCATAGCGGCCGGATTCCTCTAACGGGAACGCCACTTCAGAACGTTTAACGAAGATCCTGAAAAGCTAGCTTCGAGGTTATTACTGTTCCCCGAGCGGGGGAGGGGGTGGCAATATTTTCTTGCAGGTTGATTGAACGGTTGCTACTTCTATGCATATTAAAAAAATTAAATTAAGGAATGTATAAATAAGAAAAATTGAGTGCAGTGAATTAAGTAAACTAAGATGGCCAACTCAGAAAACAACACTTAAACCTTAACCTATAACTAGCAAAGTAAGGTTTAACAGGTTCAGGTTAGGTTCAGCAATTTTTATTTTTGATGTAATTCATAGTTAGATGTTATTTTTTCGTTTCTCGTTAAAACATAACCTCTAAAATCTTTTACTTTTTTAAAGCATATTTTCACATTAACTTGGATGTCCAAAACTTTTATCCAACTTCGATACTAAATACGTATAAAAAAGTAAACCTAACTTTGATGTTATCGCAAGATTTGTTACGGTTTTCTAACCAATTTGATGTCACTTATGTGCTACAAAGATTTTTGCAATTTTGATATACCTTCGTTGGCAACGTGGTAATAAATGGTACACCAAATCTAGTGCGAAATTGGTGACATTTTGGTGAAAATGTTTTTTCCAAAATTCTGACGACCATAAATATATGGCTGACAGGATAGTGGATCGAACGCCTCATCGCGGGCTCTGGATGCACCCATGCTGACCCTCGCGACATCCAGCAGTCCTCGAGCCATTAAACGAAGGAACGTGCACGGTCTCGCAGCGATCGAACCGGTACCGGATGCTTCACTCGTACAAATCTGCATTTTGATCCGCTGATCCTATCACGGCTAACATTACTGGAAACTGGTGCCTCATTAATTCTAGCCAGCGGCCCTTGTTGTTCGAACGCATGGCGCAAGGTAAGGCGAGCCTACCCGCTAGATCCTCCGGTGTCCATTAACCGGTCTTCCTGACGTATAGCCTCTCTGTGTTCCGAGCGAAGTCAGGCAGAGGTCGAACAGAAACACCGCGCTCTTGTTCGTTTGCTCTTAAGCCCGGTATTCACTTGTTGGAATGGATTTCGACTTGTTGCGTGTCGTATCACCGTTGCGTATCATCCGGTGATACGTTAAGGTGCAAGGGTGTATAATTTTATTTTGTATCGTCGTTGAAATCCAAACGAACGATCGAATCTGTTGCGAATTTTGATTCGTTGCGTATCATCGTTGCGTATCATCGTTGCGTATCATCGTTGCGTATCATCGTTGCGTATCATCGTTGTGTATCATCGTTGCGTATCATCGTTGCATGCTGTACCTTTGTATAAGTACCATATTTTGTAGACAATATGCTGTTCTATATCGTCCCTGAGAAACAAACGAACGATCGAACCTGTTGCAAGTTTTGATACGTTGCGTATCATCGTTGCATACTGTACCTTGGTATATTTTATATAGCATATTTTGTAGACAATGTGCTATGTTTTCATATTGATACGCAATGGTGTAACGTTTCTTAAGTTGCGTATCCGCGTATCGTATCATCGTTGCGTATCACCGTTGCGTGCTGTGCAATGATATTGATACCACATTTTATAGACAACGTTCTATGTTTTCATATTGATACGCAACGGTGAAACGATACAGGTGGATGATACGATACGATGATACGATACGAGAAAATGCAACAAGTGAATGACTATTGGTCTTCAATTGATATTTCAATTGAAGCTAAACCGGAATACTTTTCAGAAAACTATGCGGTCGTTTCTGATACGCGTTGGCAGAATGCAGTGCTGTTGCTTTAAGGATCTAGTGTTCTTTTCACGTTTGCATTATGCATTGAACACATTAAGATTGATAAGGTTGTTACCGATCGGTATGCTGTTTGATTATGTAGCTGAACAATTCCACTGTGTCCTAAGAACAGTGCAGCGAAACAGTATCTTACAGTGCTCTGTTAAACACGGAATTGTTACACGCCAATTACTTTCGTATCGTGCTTAACCAATCTACATCTTTCAATTAGGCAGTTCGCTGGCCTTATTCCATGCCCAATATCTATTTTCACGTCGCGTGTGTCACGCAACAGTTTCTGCGAGCGGAATTTTTCAGCACCGCGTTTTATTCACGCGTTATCGGGCACCCTGGTTTATTCGCCTCGTAAACGTTTAGCTCTCTCGCCACCGAACAAATTGCATCAGGTGTTTACTCAAACTAAACGCCAACCCTAATCTACTTTCTCCTCCTTCGAACCTCAAATTTTTGCCTCATTCACAAATTGTCGTAAAAAGCAGTCGCATAAGTTTTGTCCTTATGGGTCAGTTCGGTCAGAAACATAAGAGTCAAACATAATCTTTCGTACCTTAATACTTAAATGGTGCCCAATAGAGTTTTTGAAGCAATTTTTATAAATCTGCTTTGATTTAGTGAGACCTTGATCACCCCCAACATCTGCTGACAACAATAGCTAGCTATAATGGCTCATAAAGCTTAGAATCCGCTAAATGTCCCAAATAAGTTTTGTCCTATTGCTTGCTGATGCTCACCCGTTTGAAATGGTTCCATTTTCGATTGTTGCTTCCAGTCAATACTTTCCCGGCAATACTTTTCTCCTCGATAGATCTATCGAGGTCGCAGATGGACGTGCTAAACAGCATCGCTGTTCTCAGACGGAACAAGTGGTTTAGCCGGTCGAGCAAATTACCCACACTTATTCCTACGGGTACACGTAGACAGGGGAACGTAGTCGGGACGTCTTCATTCGACATCGACAGCGGGCCCCGCAGTCGCCCGTCGAGCCGCGGACCGACTTGTCCCGTTGCTCGTGATTTTTCCGGCCTCACGCACGATCAGGCCCCTCGATAATTATCGGCGACGCTTTCAGCCTGTCCTCACGGAGATCCTGCAGGTCCCCTTTCAGTCGGAACGTATGGACGATGGTGGCGACCTCCATGTTTTCTGTTTTATTACGTGGAACCTTATGCGATATAGTTTTGTTAGGATTTGATTCGATTGTTATTGATACATTTGACTGAATTTAATTTTAATTTAATTAATGCACGAAGCAATTGAAATTTTTTGGTTCACAGAGATGGATATATGAAGAATCCAGGGAAAAAGGGAGAGATAATAAGTTCAATTTTAATAAGTTCTAAGTTTAAGGTTAGGATTTGATTTGATTGTTATTGATACATTTGACTGAATTTAATTTTAATTTAATTAATGCACGAACAAATAGAAATTTTTTGGTTTATAGAGATGAATATACGAAGAATCCAGGGAAAAAGGGAGGGATAATAAGTTCTAAGTTTAACATTTTTTTGTATGCCCACGTGTGTGTTCTTTTAGCACTGATCGAAGCAAATTAAAGTTTTCTCTGAATTTCACAGTTATAAAAACGAAAAAGTAGGGAATTGTATGTTTCAGTGGTGTATCGAGAGAAAAATATATATTTGCATACAATCTGCGATCAGTTTAAATTCCGGCTCTCAAGGAATCGACAGACAGAGCGAAATATTGTTGGCGTAAGACAGGCTTAATTAGGAGAAATCCGTGTTATCTGGCATCGGTGGCATTGTAAATGTATTTATCAATCAATTTCACACTAGAACCGACTTAATTAAGACCTCACTGTCGTTTGACTTTTTCCTACAATTTTTATGGCACACGTTATCTCTAAATCCTCATCTCCGCTTTGTATAACAAATTTATTTTCAACTTTGTTATATAACATATTTCGTTAATTTGTTACTTAGCATACATATTTCTTGTTGTAAGTTACATTTTTTATTTTAAGTCACGAATTAAATAAATATGTTATGTAACAAAGTTGGAGGTGGTTATATAACAATATTTTGTTATATAGCAGAGATGCATGTTAACGAAGATAATTCATTACCAGCATGTAAAATGGAGTATACGTGAAAAGAAAAATTCAAAGAGATCTTCCTTAAGTCTTTGAATTTACAATTCGACGACGATTTATTATTCGTTGTAGATCTTCGCAGGGTCTTCACGAATACAAGAACAGAGAGAAACTGTAACAGGAAATAGTGGCCCGTTCTGTCCTCGGAGACTTCAAAGGGAAATGGTGAAACAAAAGTGAAAGCGATTGTCGGGATTGTTAAACGCGAACCTGGTATTGTAACCCGTCATCGAGCAACCGAACGGGACTAGGATAGGTCCTGGAAAACGAATTGTGTTGTTTGTGAAATGATCCACGACTATAATTCGCTCTCGCCTTGGTTCCCAACCTGTGAATCTTATAGGGGTTGCAAAGTGTTTCGTAGAATTATTTTTGATTGAAAATTTTAAGTGTAATAAAATATATTAAGTTAGAATTATTTTTTATGTATCTTTTTATCTCATCAAAACTGTTTCTCTTTTATGGAGAAATTATTTGATTATTGTAAAAGAGGTTGGAAACTCAAAAAAGGTTGAGAAACACTGAATTGTACAAATCTTTTAAGTATATGTCGTTTCAAATGCTGTACAGTATAAGAGTGGAGAAACGTGTCTGACTGCGTGCGTACGGAAATCTACTTTCAGTCTGACCAAGACTGGACAAATCTCCTCGCTGCGGAAACAATTTATATTTTTCTTCTCATCTCTACGGATTTACGTTGAAAAATTGATACATTGATTCTTTTTGAAACAAATACATCACGCTTTCTAAGTACTGCAAAAATTCAAAAAAAAGAAACGACTTAGTATATCCCTGCCTTAGACATTTTTGTACTAAAAAATCCATCAAAATACTTAAAACTGTTATCGACACATAAGATACTAATTCCTATTTTATAAAAAAGTTAGCGAAAGATTCGATAGATTGGTACAAATCAAAAAATTCATCCAAACTTTTGAACGGTACTGTACGACGTCCATTGGAGTGTAGCCACATTAATTTTCCAAATTTCCAGAAATCCTTCCGCAGAAATATTCCGCGCGCCTGCAGGGCGCAGGGAATGGGAAAAGCGAATCTTAATTTTTTCCGTCCCTTTAAACCGTAACCTAACGCGGATGAATTATTCCGCGAACGTAGACGCCGCGCACGATACGCAATTAAGCGGGGCCGATGAATTGCAAATACAGTCGTTAGCTGGCCATTACATTCGAATGCTTTCAGGAGAGGTCGCCGGACGTGCTCGCGCGCGCGCGGGAGAGGAGGGCCGCGAGAAAACCGAGTCCGGGCAGAGCGTAGAGCTGCTGCGATCCGAGCCACGAGCGGAATTTCAATCTCTCGGCAAATGGAACACAGTGGCGGATCCAGAGGGGGACGATAGGGGCGATTAGATAAAAATATTAAAACGTAAGTTGCAAGCAAATTCCAAATAGGGTAGAAGAAAGTTCAAAAAGGGATGCACTTTTACGTATTCCCCCTACTTTCCCCTACTTCCCCGACTTTCCCCTCTTACTGGCAAATAAGATTGGTGAATCCACCCCTAAGGATTCAGGAGGAACCTATTTCCCACCTCCTAATAGCACTCAAATTCAAAAATATTGTCAAATTCTAAGAAACTTAGGTATACGTTTAATGTGCTGTCAGTGCATACTTATTGACCTGCTTGCGATTTACACGCTTAGGTAGCGTGCTGTTCACGTAAATTGGACTATTTAAGCTATATATGTTCAAATAGAAGTATTAAGTTCCAAGCAAATTTCAGATTGGGTAGGAGAATGTTCAAAAAGGGATGCACTTTTACCTATTTCCCCTACTTTCCCCTACTTCCCCGACTTTCCCCTCTTACTGGCAAATAGGATTTGTGGATCCACCCCTAAGGATTCAGGAGGAACCTATTTCCCACCTCCTAATAGTCTGCAATTCAAAAATGTACTCATATTCTAAGAAACTTAGGTATACGCTTAATGTACCATCAGCGCATACTTATTGACTATGCTTAGCTAGCGTGCTGCTAATGTGAATTTAATTATTTAAGCTGTACGTATTCAGATAGAAGTAGTAAATCATAAATTACAAGCAAATTTCTAATCGTACAGAAACAGATTAAACAGTATACATCTATGTTTTTGCATATTTCGCCAAGTTCCCTTTCTTCCAAGCAGAGTCCCTGGATCCGTCCCTGATGGGACACCGTGGTCCCATGGCGTAAAGGTCGCCAACCGTGATGCACGCCAGCCAGCTAGCTGGACGGGGCCTGATGATGCCCTGGGTCGGTCGTTACCCAGGCTAAGTGGGCCCGCCGTTACGGTGATCAGGGTAAGTGCTCCATATTCCGCGTGCTGTTTCGTCGAATGGCCAGATAACACGCGAACCAGAGGAGCCTGGACGATTTACGACTCGTACTGGCCACTTGTCTTAGGTTCTGCCCGCGTGTCGCTAGGTTAGGTGCATTCTATGTCGGAGGAGGGGGAGGAGTGAATGTTAACCTTTAGAGGGCCAGTAAATATGGGTATCGTAGATCAGTAGATTTATTTCAAAAATTAATATACATGTATTAGGTCTATGTAAAAGTTTCTGTCACTCATAAACTGTATGTTCTATCTCTCATGAAGTACACTTTTTTTAAATTAAAACTTTTCATCAATTATTAACTGAAAAGAGTAGAAATACAGCAGAAAGTAATAATTTGTTATAATAATTGGAATTTGAATACCTGTTAATGGTTTCAGTGAACAAATCGAATTCATCAGCAATTTTATTCGTATAATCATAGATCATAATGATAAGATTGTAAAAATCTGAGGTCAGTTTTATAGCTATCTGATCCGAGTGGTGGACGTTTATTGAGAAAGGGGATTTCCTAGCCTCTGACATCTGCGTTTCACTTGTCCCGTTCACAAAGAGCTTTTCTGTTTCCCAAACCTCGACCCACAATCCTGTTCTCTACCCGTCAAAACCCGTGTCACGTTGTCCCTGTCACGAATGCAAATCGACCGGTCCTTGACTATTGTTATCGCATCCTACTTGTCCACTTTCTACATGCTGATCGTGTAGGAACGACTATCCAAGGCTATCTCTCCCTTTTCAATCTCATCTTTTACCACCTGCTTCCACGAAACAACTAGAAAAAACCATGCTATTTGTTCCGTGTAGCGTAGTAAGTGATAGTAATGGACTTCCACACGATTCAACACATCCTGAGTTAAAGAACTTTAAGAGGTTTTACACGTTTCACAAGATTCTCGTATTTAGTAAAGAATCGTTTTACACTTCCTGACGAAAATTTGTTGTACTTCAGCATCGTGAAGTAAAAAGTTTCCTGTTCATGTCGAGCAAATCCTGTTAGGCTATTTAAGTTTTTGTTTCTTTGTATTGTAGCGACTTCGTGGTAAATATATTAGCGACAGTTTTAATCCTTTCCCAATTTCAATTTATTTATGAATAATACAAGTATCGCAGATAGCCTCGAAATAATTTCTTGCAGCCTATGTATACTCACTTAAAAATCTTAAGATATCCATTCTCTTTAATAAATGGTATAGGTTATGAATACTAACCTGTGTTTGCTTTAGCAATATAGTAACATGGCCAATAATTATCATAGGTAGCACTTAAAATCTACGCACTGGTATTTAAACTCTCTCATTTAAAATCTATGGTTTTAAAAACTCTACATTGATAAACTTTCAACCCCCCATTTAAAAAACTTTACATTGATATATTGTTAATCCTCATTTTGAAAATTATATATTGATACAATTCCAAAATCCCACTTTTACAGAATCCTATGTTGATATATGTGTATTTAATTATTATCACAAACGTATTATATAATTGCAGCCCTCCATTTTGAGAATCGATTTTTAAACTTTCAACTCCCCATTTTAAAAACTTTACATTGATATATTGTTAATTCATATTTTAAAAATTACATTGATACAGTTCTTCCAATCCCCCTTTCACAGAATACTATGTTGATATATGTATCTTTAATCATTATCTCAAATATACTACATAATTGCAGCCCTCCATTTTAATAATCTATTTTTAACCTTTCAACCACCCATTTTAAAAACTTTACATTGATATATTGTCAACTCATATTTTAAAAATTATATTGATATAGTTCCAACCTGCCCCTACATTTTCGACCCCCATTTTAAAAACTCAACGGTCATAACTTTTCGAAAATCGTACATCGCGATGCTGTCGGCTGTCAATCTCTCCTGGGAAACTTCTGTCGTCGAATCAGGCAGTACAATCGCGTGTCTGCGTATGCTCTCCGGGGTGATCCGGTGGGAAATTTTCGAAATCTCTTTCCACGCGGAAGCGGTTGCCAACAATGAATCGTTCGCATAATTGGCGCAGGCGAGAACCGTTTCGCAAGCGCGCTCCTTGGATTCCCCCCCCCCCCCAGGGTCCCCGTTCGAGTCAGTAAGTCAGTCAGTCAGTCAGCCTGGCTCGTTCAGCCGTGGGATTGGACCCCGGCGCGGTAATGAGCGGTCCCGCGGTTACGCAACGCTCGTTAGAGCCTCTCCCGCCGAACATCCTCATGATCGGCCGTCCTCGGTGAGAGTCCTTGCGCGGGCGTGACGACCTGTGACGCCAGACTGAGGACGGGAGTTCTCGAGAACACCCCCCTTCCACTACGCACACCACCGTAAGAGACGCGTGTACGTGAGCTCAGCGTTTCGGACGACTTCGGGAAATCGAGAGAGTAAACAAACGAAAGTCATTCTTTCTCGCTCTTGAAGCGCTGAAATCCAACCAATGTGGTTGGATTCTCATCAGGACTCATTTTACTTGTAGCGACGTGCATGTACGTATGAGTACCCATGCGGAGACAATGATTAAGATCGATGAAGTGCATTGTATTCGTCCTAACACACACCTATTTATTTGTACATTATTTTACCGAATAAACGTGTATCACTCTTGCATCCTTCAATTAATGGCTTTTATCATTTGTTTGTACTCTTTAATTTGCCATTAAAACTATAATTTTGTATCAGGAGAACATGACGTGCAAAGAGGTGGATTCTAGCAAGTCCAGCCCGATATATTTTGTGAGGCTCGGGCCGAATATGTTTTGTCAGGACTGTAAAACCGCGATATACTTACCTTATCTTTATTTTAAAATTATTAAATGTCCAACAAATTGTAGACGAGAAGTTTTATTCAAAATTAATCGAATCATAAATTTCTTGCGCAGTTCTTAGCTTGGTAGGGTATTCCACTGATTACTCAATTGAAAACCAACACCAATTACCGGGTCTCACCACGAGGAGGTGACTGCGCTTCGAGACCCACCCACCCCCCTGCCCCCCAACCCAGCACCCCCTTCCCCTGTACTTTTACCGCAGCGCCCAAGACTCGAATACCTAAAAAACCCCTCACCCTTATACTAATACCGTGATACTATTACCGCGCACCCACAAAACCCCTCACCCTTATAATATTACCCCTGATCTCCGGAACCCAACACGCACAAAATCGCTTACCCTTAAACACGATCCTAACCTCTACACCCATAGAACCCCACGCGCGCCTGCTCACCACTCCCACGGCCCACACCTGTTACCTAACCAAAATAGCCCGAGTCCAGCCTGGTTATAACCTTTCAACGAAACAAGCTCCGCGTCAACGGAGGGCCCTGAGTGTATATACGCGCTAGAAACAGACTGGCCCCCGGACTGAATGTACCAAAATGTACAGAATTGAACAACTAAACCAAACTCCGCATTAACGGAGGGTTTGCGCCCACCCCCCTCCCTACCGTACCCCCCACCACCCTACGGCCCCTTAACCAACCCCCGGAAACCGATAGCAAATACAAAAGCTAATAAAAAAGCACCCCAATTCAATGTGGCTATAACGCTAAAACGCACTCAAGCTCCGCGTGAACGGAGGACCCTGAAATGCTGGAAGGATCACACCTGTGCACGACGGCCCCCGGCGGAGGGGTCGCATCACGGCCACAATTGATTATCTAATACAAAGTACTATAAAGTACTATAAGACTACTCTACTAAACCAACCTCCGTGTGAACGGATGGTTTGAATCCACTCCGGGTGAACGGAGGGTTTGAACCCACACCCCGCAATCCGCGCCACCGAAGACCCGAATACCCACAAAGCCCCCACCCTTATACTATTACACCCTGATCCCCGGAACCTAACACGCACAAAATCGCGTACCCTTAAACGTGATTCTAATCTCTACACCCTTCGATTCTAAACCCACAAACCCCTTAAACGCGATGCACCCTCGTCCCACACCCCTAGCAAAAAACGCCCCGAGTTCAACCCCCACAACCTAGACCGATTGGTTGGCGTCCCGTATTCCTACACCGATTATCTCTATACCTTTGCCCTACTAATACCCCTTGACTCTACACCCATAGAACCCCACGCGCGCCTGCTCACCGAATTCCCAAAAACCCACCGCTCCCACAACCCACGCGCGCGTTAACCTAACCAAAAAAGCCCGAGTCCAGCCTGGCTATAACCTTTCAACGAAACAAGCTCCGCGGTAACGGAGGGCCCTGAGTGTATATACGCGCTAGAGACAGACTGGCCCCCGGACTGAATGTACCAAAATGTACAGAATTGAACTACTAAACCAAACTCCGCATAAACGGAGGGTTTGCTCCCACCCCCCACCCCCATATACCGTATACCCCCCACCCTACGAGGCGTTAACCCACCCCCGGAATCCTATAGCAAATAAAAAAACACCCAAATGCAACGTGGCTGTGACCTTTCAACAAACAAGCTCCGCGTGAACGGAGGGCCCTGAGAGTATATACGCGCCACGGCCACGCTGACTGCTGGGCAGAAGGTACCAAATTTAATGGTACTTACAAACTACTACTTTACTAAACCAAACTCCGCGTGAACGGAGGTTTGAACCTACCCCTTTGTTCCCGTGAACCGCGTACCGTCACGTTACGTACGATCGCGTACCCCAACGTTACGACCGCGTACCCCCAACGTCACGACCGCGAAACCCACCCCCGGTACCCCTAACAAATAAAAAAGCACGCGAATGCAACGTGGCTGTGACCTTTCAACAAACAAGCTCCGCGTGAACGGAGGGCCCTGAGAGTATATACGCGCCACGGCCACGCTGACTACTGAACGAAAGGTACCAAATTTAATGGTACTAGAAAACTACTAAACTAACTTTACTAAACCAAACTCCGCCTAAACGGAAGGTTTGAATCAAGGTACTCCCTACCCTTTAACCCCCTATCCTAAATTCTCTAAATTGTAAACCCCTAAACCCTTCCCTCGTAGATCCTACTTTCCGTTAAGTCCTAAATTGGTAGAACCTATGCACTATTTTCGAAACTCTCTGAAAAGCGAAAAAAAACCGTGGGCAAAACCTACAAACTATCGCGGTACTAATTTCCAAGGTCTTCTGGCAGGCCTCTTCGTGACCTCATCATCGAGCGAAACACCTATAGGAAACCCAAACGAATAAAGAAATAGAAAATGCAATACGCGAAATATACGAAAGATTAAAAATAATTTATAAATCGCAACGATTAAACAATTTTTTTTAATGTGGGATCTATTCCTTTCGCACCTTTTTGAAGTTTAAACATTTTTTATTATTATTTATAAATTCGAGATTTTAATGTTTGAATTGAAATTTGAAATCGAAATTAAATAATATAAGCTTTAAATTCTGATGCATAAAGCAACATATTGATATGAGTAAACCCCGGAGGCTATATTAATTTGAAAGACTAATTATATAAATTTTGAATTTTAGTTAAAAATAGGATATTCGTGATCATGGTTTAAATATTACATGAAACACCTAATGTGTTCTCGAAAGTGTAAGTGAAAACGATAAAAAGAGACTTATCGTTCATATTAAACAATAAATGACCCAAATATCAAGAAGTGAAGAGTAATATTTTAATTAATTAGAAATAAAAAATTCAAAACTATTTGTGCGAAATAATATTATATTTTATTTGAGAACGACATTTATGTTAGTACTTCTCAATGTTTGGTCATAGTGTACAACAGACAAATAACACATAGCGAGCATAGTGACAGAGTAACGTAAATAATAGTTGTCCATCGTAGAACAGAATGTCTATTCTAAGATGGACAACCATTATGTGGCAGCCCTCTTCGTGACAATATGTCGGGCCTCTTCGAAGATGCAGCTGTAGATTTCTTTCTTCTTCGGCAAACAGATGAGAATGAATTCGACAAAACATTTGCAGCAACTCGATATTAAACCATAGATGTTTATGCATTAATGGAAAATTCAAATAAATGTAGAAGCACGAAATACAATCAATGTGCAAGATATAAATTTTTATTGAAGTTCGATTCCTTTAATTGTACTAATAAAAATATTAATTTGCATAAACATCCACAATTTCTTTATGAATGTTCGACTATTCCCTACGTGCGTTAAGAAAAAAGCTTCCGGACTAAACAACTTCGATAGAACAACAGATCAAGAATAAAGAATCCAAAGCACTAATTAATGAGTTTTAAATTTATAGATATTATTCTTAAATTCAAGATTAATATAATATCTGAATGAAAATTTTCGAACTAAATTAATCTCCTGAATTGCTTACTTGTAAATTTATAAAAGATATTTTATAAAAGATATGTATTTAAATTGAAGATTCAAACATTTACTTAATTTTGAGCCGACAAAAAACAATATTTTGAATTTAAAGTGGAGTTTTGTATCATGAATACTTTGCTGTCCTATTACATGTAGCAGCCGCCGTTCAAGCATCCGAAGTTTGACACCGAGGAATAACGAATATGCACGAAGAAAATATTGTAATTCGACGCCGAACGACGAAATTGAAATACCGAGTTCAAAAAATTGATATGTATAAGAATGGATGCTAAAACGGCCAGTACTACACATAATAATTGAACACAAAAACATGACTAACCTTGCGTCTTCATGTGTGCTATGAATCCCAGCTAAAAATGTAATTAGTAACATAGCTAACGATCTAAGACTTTTCAGAGGAAAGAATAATTAAACACAAGGAAGGGTATTATTTGTTTTATTCACTTTATTTATTTCACTCATTTTATTTATTTTATTGTTAGGGTGGAGAAATGGGAAGGGAAAGGGCAAATATTCAGAGCTAGGTAAAATTTGGAAAAGAGAATATTTTGAAATCGGACTTTAATATTTTCAATATTAGTAAGACACTATTGTTACATGCTACTTCAAAATTTCATCGAATCGGATGAACTATTATATTATAATGTACTTATGTATTAATATATGCATATTAACTAATTCATATATGACGCTCATACTTTATTATAACACTTTAATATAGAGTAGACTGCATTCTATTCACTAGATGAAATATTTTTCCAAGCTCTGAATGAACATATTAAAAAAACCCTCGAGTGGTAGCATTATCGAAGCGACAATTCTAAGAATCGAAAACAATAAACAAGTGTTCAACAGCTGTCGCTTCGGTGCCACCTACCAGCTCGTCGCGAAATGCTTTCTTGTTTACATTATGTAAGCAAGCCCGAACGTCCTTCGAAAGTTTTTCCGCGTAACACATCGAAGCTTTAATATGAGATAATATCAAATTATAATGCCAATAATAATACCGAGTACAATGAAGTTGTGTAAAATTATTAAATCATATAAAATTGTGTAAAATTATTAAATCATATGAAATAGAAATGGATGTAATAAATTTATGCAAACGCGAGACACAAGAAAGCCCTGACAAATAATATATCAATGTACACGAGTAATAAAATACTCGTGGTCACTATGCTCGCAATAATAAGAAAAAATACAACCTATTCCCGTGTCGTTTCGGACCATTCGTCCTACGACGTGTTTGGGAACCGGAGGAACAATGAAATATGTGACTCACCGTATGGCGATTGGCATCACGCGTCTTCTATGGTCCCCATAGCCTGCACCAGGTAGATCATCAGTAGCATCAGTAGTATTCAGGATGTTAATAAAAAAAAAAATAAGATAAAAGTCTAACACTCCCGGTCGCGAAATACTGTAGGCGAATTGAATTTGTATCGAATCGGTGATATAAAAACAAATAAAAATAAAAATCTAACACTCCCGACCGTTAATAGTAGCGAACGGGTTAAATTACGCGAAATCACGAAGCTATAACTCGTAAAAACGCGTTTATGGTTGGCGATTATGCGAGACGCGTTTCGTTCGACCTGTCAAGCGTCCGTACACGATGGCGTCCCACGCCGGAAAGGGTCACCTCGGTGCCGTCACGTACCAGCAGCCGGCCGCGGCTGCGCAGAACGACTCAGCGCGAATTTGAAATAAGTAAAGGTACGGTATCGTCGATAATGTAAAATAACGATTAATAACAATTAATTGAACGATAACGCGTATGCAATATTATGTTTATTTCCTGTAAATTCTCTATATTTTTCCTATCTAGAAGAGTGTGTTCATAAATAATCTTGCGATATTTAGTTTTATAATTCTATTTGCTTGTCACTTCGTAACGAATTTTACAGGTTCAGTAACTTTTTACATTTAAAATAACAAATGGAAGTGATCGTTACTTTGCGCGGAATTATAAATTATGAATAGAAATGGTAAAAGTTGAGACACATTTTCTTTTACTGATTGGAATTGACAACTTATCTTCATAGTAAGCATCAAAATTGTTTTATTAATAGAAATGTATTTTTTCATTCTTAAGCTTCTCACGATTTTACTAAAATCATAATCATAATGGAAGCAGAGGTGTATAACGTTTTAGATTAACCAACAAATAACCAACCATCATTAATCAAATATTAAAAGTAAATATCCTTTAATCAATAAAATTTTATAGGATATTTTTCTTATTTACTGAAATATTAAAGATATTACATGAACCGTAGTATATAGGTTCGATAGGTTAAAAACTATCAAAACTTCAAATAATTTAATTGCAATATATTGAATACAAGGAAATTTAGAAGTGCTTCTGTTTAGTGTTAAAAATCTTTTACATTTACAAAATTAAAAATAATTAAATATGACAATGGGAACTACAATAGTTTAGTATACAAACAATTATAAAATTCAGTAAATTATTTGTTTTTAAAGGACATTATCGATTTATCATCTGAAAAATTGATTAATTTTACGTAATACTATGTTTTGTTCTTGATAAGTGTCCTACGGTATCCTAAATCCTTTCACCTTTCGAATTCCTATAGATTGATTCCAACTCTATGAAAATATGAAATATACCCTTTCAGGTATCTAACAAATTAAACCTTTAAAAATAAAATCTTTGTTCTCTCGATTAAATATTTTAGCAACACAAACAGTACACTGTTCTTCTTGACAAGTGTCCAATGGTACCCTAACTCCTAAATCGTCTTTTCGAAACGGATGGACCTTCCAAACTTCAGGTCCTAGGACGTGTCCTCCATTTATGAATACATTTCGAGCACGTCCTGCAGGATCACGGGTACGTACCGGAAACGTGACTCCAGATACGTATCGCCTCTCTTTCAGCCCTCCTCTTCCCCACGATCCTCGCCTCCTCGAAGATGATCCTTTCTCGGAAGTAATCGAGTGCCCCTTTATTACATTCTAGTCGACTATCCGACACCTGATTATTCCACCAATGATGGATTAATTAAGTTCGCTGGCTCGCCGGTGTTTCAGCTCGTCAACAGGTGTCAGACGAGCACAATCGATTTCTCAATCAATCTCTCAGGGGTATCTTCTCGCCTGCCCTTTTGTGCGCGGCCACGCTTGCACGGATGTGCCCGAAACATTTGTTATTTTCAGACAAAGGAACTGTTATCGCGTGGTGAGTAACGAGCACTCTAAAACGACGGGCCAAGCTTTTGTTCTGACGTGACGTGCTTGTTTTCTTTTTTCCTGTACAAGAATAGTTGGACGGCTACACGTTGTATCGTGGCGAGAGTAATTCTTCGAGGCATTTTGTGAATTTTTGTAATCAAGTAAATTACAGGTTTGTAATTAACTGTTCGTTCATTACATTACTTATTAAGGTAGAGGTATTTTGTGTTCCATAATGAAAGTTTCTGATGATAGGGACTGGGATGCGAGGATCTGTACGATACTTGATAAAAGGAAACTAAATTTTTCAGTAGCTTACAAAAGTTTACGACCAAAGGGTAAAAGAAACTGATTAATTAATTATTAGCAGGATAATTGAAATAGGTGTTCTATGTTAATCAATAAAAAATGAAAACAAAAATATCCACTGTTATAAATATTTGTGTGGAAAGAAATACGTGTACAAGTATATACAGTAGCGGACAAAAGTTTAAGACCAAAGGGTCGAAGAACACAAATTAATTAATTATTAGCACAATAAATAGTGTTTTATCATAATGACAACAAAGATAAGCAGATGAACAATATTTGCATACCATAAAATTATGTTTTGCATTGTCGTCTTAAACTTTTGTCCGTGACTGTACATTTACAGTTATTTACAATCTCCGAAAGTGCACTATGGTAAGCTTTAATTTGAAAATAGTGCAACGAGAGTTACGGAGAAACGTGTAAAAATTTGTTCAAAGTGTAATATTGGTGAAACGTTTGAGTGGTTGCTATAAATTTTCAGAAAGAAATTGAAGTAGCTCGTAAATCGTTCGATTCCAAGAGTGCAAGCCGATACGGACATTTCGAAACGATTTTAAAACACTTTTTATTCGATTCTTGAACCTGTACCATTCATAAAATAAATCATTCTTCCTGTCGTTTTGTAGTTATTATAATTTCAAATACCTTAGTTTATGCGCTTACACGTTGAAATCGAAACCAGTTTGCAGAAACGTTGCTGAAAGCACCTCCCACAATCTAAGCCTTCTCTTACATTTCCCCTATTAAAATTTCCGTCGAATTGCCCGTCGACACTCTACCTAATCAGCTGCACGAAATCATATACAGGGTGTATCAAAACGACTGTGAAAGTTATGTAGCAAGTGACGAAATAGGAAACGAGATTTATAATAAATATAGATTATAGTTTGGAAGCTTTCAAAGTTTGGGTCGACACTCTACCTAATCAGCTGCACGAAATCATATACAGGGTGTATCAAAACGACTGTGAAAGTTATGTAGCAAGTGACGAAATAGGAAACGAGATTTATAATAAATATAGATTATAGTTTGGAAGCTTTCAAAGTTTGGGTCACGTTAAATGTTAAAATATGACACCTAATAGTTTATATGTTTATTTGAAGAGTCTCACTTATCGAAGATTGTCTAACAAACAATTCAATTAATATTTATCATATCAATATCAATATTTACAAATTATAATATTTTTAATAAATTTATAAATATTAATATTAGTATCCAAAAATTTTATAAATAAATAAAGTTAACTTGTTATTTTTCTTCAGTCCTCTCCAGCTCACAGATTTATGTTAAATCCATATAAAAACCGCAAAAAGTTACCATCTTCAAAAATAAACCTCAATCCCTAAAAGTTTGAGAACCCCTGCTTTAGTCCATATCTACTGGGTTTCCTTAAAAGCTTACAAAATTCGAGGACAAAAATTCTTCTTCTTTGTAATAATCATACAGTACTTGATAAATTTTCCATTTTTGCAACCCTCTTCTCGTTTCGACTCACAGAACTCAGTCGAATCTTGAGCCTATACTTTTGACACACTCTGTATATCCAAAGAGGCGGGCAACTGAATGCGAGCTGCGCAAAACTGACACACGTTACCTCGTAAACTGCGTTCTCGACAGCCGGTTGCAACTAATAACGATAACGCAGCGACCCAAAGGATCACCGTTGGTATATCCTTCGACCCGGTTCTCACGGGGTTGGCCGAACGTCCATTGGCCAAGAATTTCTAATGAAGTCGCGTTTTCCGAGCCACGCGAGATCCAGAGACTCGTCGATCCGGTCAGCGGTCTTACGGTGTTTTTCGAAACAATTAATTTGCCAGATTTTTTGTACTTACGTTGAAAACTGGTTCCCTGGACTTAAACGCTAACAGATCCTAATGAGTAAAGATTTGTTGTTCCTCGAAGGTTAACCTTCGATACATGGAAAAAACATGAAATTCTGCGTGTACAGTGTCTGACAAATTTATTCACGGATTCAGAGAACCCCGTATCCGAACTGTTAGGAACACAGAAATGCTCGAATAATGAAATTTTCGAACAACAGACCAATCACTCTCAAAACAATAGTATATACCGTGTGAAACTTAACTCTTCTTCGAAAAGTACACTCCCGTCCATAAGTCACTAATAGAAATAACAATTTTCATAATTATTAATAAAAATTTTGGTTGTAGCTAAAAAATAAGATTACCATTTATTTCACTGATTATCATCCTTTTTAAATTCCTGCTGAAAGTTTTGTTCGATTACAAGAATCTACAAATATCTTGAAAAGTAAGAAACAAAAAGTGAGGTTAGGATATTTCAACTTAGAAGCGGAACGTTTTACATCGATGGTATTAAATATCAGGATCTGCGTTGATTCAGCGCCTCCTATTCCTCTCAGTCAGCATTGCGAGGGCCTGATGGGCCCAAGGCCCTCTGCACGTGTCCAATGAATAAGATATCGACGTTCATTTAACATACGAATAAAAAAAAAAACGGACGTAACCTATGGAACGACCTGATATATGGCCGCGGGGACGACCAGGCCAGGGGGCAGCACGTTTCTCTCATTATGCCGGCCGGCAGCTCGAAATCCTAACTGTACAATGCACTCACACCCCGCCCAAGGGGCCAGCATCCACGGACACGCTCCCGTGTGGGGACGTGGAACGCAGGAACGTGCTCGATTATTTCGAGCCGAGCCGGGAGGGAGCGTGCGAGAAGGTCACATACACACGGCGCAGCTGAGGGAGGGGGGGACCTCCCCTCTCGAATCGGTCATCTTGATTTACGACGTCGGAAGCGGCCGTAGATACTTCACGCACTTATACTTGCCCGGTTGATCGATCTGTCTAGCAGCCGGAAAAATCGAGGCGGTTCTCCGTGTCCTTGAGACGCCTCGCTTTTTGATATTTGTATCAGAGGTGCATGTTCTATCTTCGATACAGGGTTAGTGCATACAGGGTGGGAAATAAGAGGGAACGAGGCGATTCTGTGTGACTGATTTCAGACAATTTAGGTTTTGATGTTTGTATCAGCGGTACATAGTGTACCTGTATGTATCCTATAGTATATCTTTGATGCAGGGTTGGTATGTATAGGGTGGGAAATAAGTGAGAATGAGGAAATTGTGTGTGACTGATTTCACAATTCAGGTTTTGATATTTGTATCAGAGGTACATAGTATACCTGTATGTATCCCATAGTACATCTTTGATGCAGGGTTGGTATGTATAGGGTGGGAAATAAGTGAGAACGAGGAGATTGTGTGTGATTCATTTCAGACCATTCATTTCTTGATATTTGTATCAGAGACATACAATGTACCTGTATGTATTCTATAGCACATCTTCAATGTAGGGTTGGTATATACAGGGTGGAAAATAAATGAGAACCAGGAGGATCTGTATGGTTGACTTAAAACAACTTGCTTCCTGATATTTGTTATCAAAGGTATATAGTGTACCTGTGTAGATGTACATATATTTGATGCAGGGTTGACATAATGGTTCCTATTTAATCCGTTACAGTTTAAAACAAGTTTAAACTACCATAACCTGAGAAAGGCTTTACGTTACACTAACTGCAATTAACTGAAGTTTCTAGTTTCACTAACGCAGTGATTAGGCAATAATTATCAATCACGGTTACAGATTTAAACATCTTACACCGAACAATTTATTCGAACGTTTTAAATAATTCGTTTTATCTGAAACGATTATTTGTTGCTTTGTTCCAAATAAAATATGCACCTAAGCCTGATTGGGGCCTCTACCCCAGCTTGTTGATCGTGATAATGACATTTACATATAGGACCCGGTGGTATCGGTTTGCGGAACTGGTCCGACCGCGAAACACGTTCACGAAACTAATCTCAATTAAGACTGAATCCGATAATGAGGTGGTCTAGGTGGTGGCTCGTGCGCGCGCGCGCTATCCCTCTGTGCATATACACAGCGGGGTACCCGAAGCCTCTGTGGACTTATCTAACTTTCACATTCCAGCGAGCGCGAAACGATTTGCCTGGGTGCTTTATTAACAGGCTTTAATTGCGAGTGCAGCAGCCCGCCGCTGTGTTTGGTGCCGATTAATCTCATTTGTCGGGGCAACGCGCGCTTCCTAGTGCATCGTATAGGTTAACAGGCCCGATGGACTGTCCCTGATACCGCGGCCTTCGCGATGATACAAAGCCGGACCCCTCTAGCCACCCATGCTTATCGCGATCGCGATTGATCGATAATTAAGGACGAGTCTGTTCTTGGTCTTCCTGCTCGCGTAGTCAGGCGGGAAATGCTGGGCCGCTTCGACTTCCGGTCGTGCAGCGAGATTCTCGTCGATGCTGTTCAGCGATAGTCGCGTTAGAGTTATTGAATAGGCGTGTTGAATTTCTAGAAGAACACTTCTAACAGCTGAAGCTATAATTCAAGATTTTCAAGAGTTTCACGCTTCAAATTTTCTATGGTGATCACTTGTATCAATTCACAGTGTAGTAGGGTGTTGTACATTTTTATAAGGAACGATGTAACGTGAAATGACACTGATAATGTGAACAAGCATTTCTAGAGATTCGAGGAGATTCAAAGTGTTTGGGTACCATCGCTACCTTTCAGGTTAACCTAGACAAAACGTGTAGCAGTCAGGCAGACAGGCTACGCCAGCGGCTGGGAATGAAAGAGAAGGTGGAACGCAAATACAGCGTAAATCACGCGGGTGGCAAGCACACGAAATCAATCGAACCCGGTGATTGAAGATCCCGTGGCGGAGAGCCGGTATCAATAACCCCAATCACCGGGTCGTTAGGGATCGTGGTCCGCCTGCCCCTTAACTATGCAATTAGAACGCACGAGGGTGCTCGAATTAGGGCTGATAAATGCCAAAGGAACGCCCCCGCGTCGTTCGCGTCGTTTCAGCTCCGCAATCGGAGGCGAACGAATTTATTCGGTATGTAACAGCAATATACCGACTGAGCCCGCCTCATTAATCCTCTGTCGTGGCTGTAATAAGCCCTCAATCTTGCCCGCGAGGTGGCTACCTAGCGATCACTCGTGCGGCGAGCGCATACTGCAGAGATGTGCTCTACCGTCGCGTTAGATTTAAGATTTACTTTAGATAAAAGTAATATTGTCTTTACAATACAAAAAAGCGTCACCGATTTTAGTTCTAGCTACCTGAAATGCCTCTAGACATAATTTTTACTTCGGGTACCAGAAAACATTCTATACCCGGCTTCAATTTAAGGTACCCGAATATTTTCAATACCCGATTTCAGTTTTAGGCACTGCAAACTTTCGGGCCGTAATTAGACCAAACTCGCAGGTACCTGAAAATTTCAATTCAGGTACCTGAATATTTTAGTACCCGATTTCAGTTTTGGGTACCGCTAATTTTCAGGTCGGGGCTTGATCTAACGCTTGGGTACCTGAAAAATTTCAACACCTGATTTCAATTTTAGGCGCCTGAACATTTCAGTGCCCAATTTTAGTTTTAGGTACCCGAAGATTGCCTGTAGCAGGCCTTTACTCCAGGTACCCGAAGATTTTTAGTACCCGAGTTCTATTTCAGGTACTCAACAGCTTTTGAGGCACAATTCTCCGTTCTGACCCCCAAAGTTTTGGGTACCTGAGAGTTTGGAATTTTCGGTTACCATCTCGGGAAGTACCAGACCCAATCCGTAATTTTGGGTAGCCTCACACCTCTAGTCAGTGTGTACCATCGAAAATTTAGAGATGGCGGTATCGAAGGTTAGGTCAGGTACAGAGGAGGGAATAGCTCTGCTGTCTATGTACCACCTTACTTGCCGTCTCAGAACGCACAGTAGGTACCACTTCTTGGCAGCAAGAAACCCTAAAGCAGTTCAAGTATTCCTTGAATTTGCATGCACCGTTTCGCTTCTCACGCGGTCACAGGATAGGTATTTACGACAGGAAAGACACTTTTCGCGCCGTCGTGATTAATAAAGCTAATTAATGCGGTTAATAAATATCAGCTTGGCCGCGTTAAATCAAGCTGAAGGCCGGCCACTGGCTGGCTTCCAGAAGCTTCTGGAGGATCCTGGTGTACCCAGACTAGTCTTGGAAGAACCATAAGACTTGCTTTTTGCTTTTTCCGTTTCCGGTTCGCCGTGGTTTCTTTTTCCTTGCATCTTAATGCCAGGAAGACTTCTAGATTAAGAAGTTGCACGAGTTGATTATTGATTAGAAATCACTTTTTTTCGACCTATTCGTCATAGATCGATGGTCCTTCGTTTTTTCTTTCCCAACGATCTCCCATAAGCCTAGTTCGACGTGAACGTGAAATTAACTGATCCACAGATAGAATCTCGTTTGAATTGTATTAATTTTCCAAAGAGCCCGGAGAGATGCGCGAGCGGTATCTGTTAAGAGCAAAAAACTCATTAAAATTTATAGGAATGAAAGATGGTCGTGGCTGCTGCACGCTTCCATAACCAGCCACGTTGAAGCGGTCTGTAATTTCAATTCGTTTAAATACACCATAAAAAGCCTCGATTTATTTCTGTCGCGCCACGTAACTGCCATGAAAGGGATATTCCGCGGGGAAGGTGAAAGTTCGAGGATCGTCTGCGATGTCCTGTAAATCATTCGGCCTGCCCACGGAAATAAAACAACAGATACCCTCCCGTCTTGCTCGCGCAACCCTCCCGCCTCACCCTGTACTTCACTCAAGATTTATCGACAATTTTCAGACACATTTCTCCCATCCAACAGCATGAGTTCGTAGATATTTCCATTGGAAATCTTCTATTCACGGTCTGTTGCAATTATTTTAACCCCGTCGCGGAACATCGAGCGATTTTTCTCCCGGACGCAATTCCCTTTCCCCTCGAACCGCTCATTAATACCAAACGAAAGACAAAGAAGTTGTTGTCAAAGTAAATTTACCAAGGTTCCACGAAAAATTACGCTTGCATCGGTTATTCCGATCTTTTTTCTGTTTTTTAACAAATTTAACATTTGCAAGCTCGAACAGATTGCAGATCGTCGATGACCTTGGGCCGTTTTAGAGGTCGAAAATCGTTGGTGTTCAACGAAAGCAAGCAGCCCTGAGGCATGCGATGGTAGCCGTGTGCGCAGCCTCGATCCCAGCGAGATCGCGGCTCTTAATCGTTGGCCGGCGAGTCTATGACCTTGACGTGACCTTCCTTTGAATCGAATGACCCTGACAACCCCGCCGGGCGCAGCGGGAGCCGGGCAACGTTCCCTATTTCGCGGCGCGGAGTCCTTCGATGAGTCCGTCCCATTACAGCGCGCTGTGGAAGGGCATTAAAGCCGGATTTAACGAGCGGTTTCGCCTTTCGGATTCGCGTGATACGCTCGCGCCGATTCAACATCGTAATTGGTATAATTGGCTTAGGCTAGTCGTGTCAAACTCATACATATGTGAACCGTGGCCCGTCGAATACAGGGTGGGCTAGAATTAGTGGTACAAGCGGTGCCAGGAAGATTCTATGACTCAAAATAAGGCGACAGTCAAGAAGTACAAGAATGAATAGAGAGACTTCCTTTTTTTGGAAAAAGTGCATTCCAAAATTAGTCCAGTGCGTGTGTAGCTAGTTGGTTACTTGTGTTGAGGTGCGTATCCACTTGTATCATTTCATCGTTGCGTATCAATGTGAACAGTGCATCGTTGCTTATAAAAATGTGATACCGATTTCAAAGTGCAGCTTGCAACGATGATACGCAACGATGATACGCAACGATGAAATGATACGAGTGGATACACGTCTTTAATGTATCACGACACATGTCGTTCTTTCAATAGAAACTAAAGGTGTATATTTACTTGTATCGTTTCATCGTTGCGTATCAATGTGAACAATCCATCGTTGCTTATAAAAATGTGATACCGATACCAAAGTGTAGTTTGCAACGATGATACGCAACGATGGAATGATACGAGAGGATACACGTCTTTAATGTATCACGACACATGTCATTCTTTCAATAGAAACTACAGGTGTATATTTACTTGTATCATTTGATCGTTGCGTATCATTCTTGCGTATCATCCTTGCGTATCATCGTATCATGCTCCACCGCAATATTAGTTCATATTACAGTTTTATAGACGACAATGCTGTGTTTGCTCGTTAACAGTTATGCAACGGTAAAATGATACAAGTGGACGATTTTAAGACAATTTCAGCGATCAATTGTAAAAATAATTTAATTTAAATTTTTCGTAACTTCAGCTACATACATAAAATTCACATGCGACCAAATATATATGCATATCAATATAAATGAATGAAAGTTAAATCAATTATGCTTTGACTGGGTCAAAGTGGACCCAGAATCCGCCATTGGAGAATTAATATCGTAAGCAACAAATGGTTAACCTGATAGTACGCATCTCCTAACATTGTGTCTCATACAAAAATAATTGGGTAGCCATCTATGGTAAAATCGTCGACGTCAATTTTTTTACACCTCGCAATAAATAAGCTGCAGTCACGTAACATGCAAATGTAATATTTCAAGCGACATGTGTATTACGATATTTAGCAAACGGAACGGATCCCTGTTTTAAATTCTGTTCTTTCCGAACGTGTTCGTAAAAACGGGAGTTCCCATAAAAATTCACGATCCATAAATTATCGGTAACACGAGGTACGAGACGCTTGGAGGATACGTTCCACGACTTTGACCTAGAACAGAATATCCTCGGATCATTTTTGCAATAAAACCGCGCGCGCGCAGTTGCGTAACGCGAAAGTGTGCATTGTTTCAAACGCTACACTTTTTTTCGGTCCCGTTTCGCGGGGTCCAGGCTCGGGCCCGGTTGCACGACGAAAGGGGCAAAAATAAAAGGAGTCGATGTGTTGCTTTCATTCGCGTTGCTCTGTGCCAACTCTTATATTTCACAATCGAACTAAGATCGTGATCTCGCGCGGCACTCATTCGACTTTCCATTTCGCCCGATACCAAACACGCGCAACAATACATTATCCCCGGCTGCCTGTTCGCCGCTTTTAAGGCGCTGATTATGCATGCGTCCGGATATTTATGCGGCCCGCGAACTTTGCCCGATTTTTATTCCACGCCCGGACGTTAATCACGCCCAGGCTGAGGACGACCAACGAAAAGATTTATGGGATTTCGTGGCGCTGGGTAACCAGTCCTCTCGTCTCCTCGAGTTCACTTGAATATTATTAGCGGCTCCTTTTAAGAACCTGATGAATTTTAATAGTTTAAATAAATACTTCTAGCTGGTCGCAATTTTTGTCCTTTTTCTGGATATGATAAATTTTAGGAGTCTAAATAAATTCCTTTAGCGGGTTGCAATTTTCGTCCTTTTTCTGGATATGATGAATTTTAATAATTTAAATAAATACTTCTAGCTGGTCGCAATTTTTGTCGTTTTTCTGGATATGATGAATTTTAGGAGTTTAAATAAATTCTTTTAGCTGGTTGCAATTTTTGTCCTTTTTCTGGATATGATGAATTTTAACAAGATTGAGCAGAAATTCTTGGTATTTTTCTTTTATTTATTACATTATGTTGTTTCTCTTTTTATGTTATGGCATTTTGAGAGTAGCTAACTTTTTAATTTATGGAAACGGTGTTTGCAGTAGAATATATTAGAATAGATTGTTACTATTGGATATTTTTAAATGTCATTTGTACACTAGGATAATAATTATGCAAATGTTGTAGGATGCATTCACCCTGTTGATAAATTTATTACATTTTGGAAGTCATAAATAGTGGCAAATATGTAATTCTGAATTTTCTAATTTTTAACCGACCAATGTAAATTATTTGTAAGTGTATTGTGCGAACGATGTCTACATTTATGTTTCAGCACGAAAAAATATGCGATTAAACGAATGTATCCGATCAATTTCACGAGTCACTGATCCTCACCAGAGCTAACACTGTTGCTGAATCCGATCGAAAGGCGGAACAAGAACGGAGGGAGGGGGGGGGGATGAAAAAAGTGGACAGAAGTATAAGTTGAATAATCGATTATATTTGGTAAAACATTTACAAGGTAATAAGATTTTTTTTGTTCATTTAACGTTACATTTACAGGCAAGGCATCGTCAAAGACCGTACCAACTCTACGATAATCGTAATAATTGTATAATGTTTACTTATAAGAAAGTATGTACCATCAAATTATCTTTATCGTTACTATCAATATTAATAATAATTACGGATAGTTGCTACTCTTATTAATTCTTTCTCAGGAACAAATACATATTTCTTTTTTTTTTTCTTCGCCTCATATATTATATATTTATATATATATACCATTTCTTGTTTCTTGTCTTAATCTTTAGTCAATATACATCGATTCGCGATTACATTGAACGGTATTGGAATTGCACCCCGTGTATAGGCAAATTAGGTTATTCGGACACATTTCTAGAAACGTGTGCCTGCCCCCCCCCTCCCCTAGCCTACCCACCACACATACACACAAGCATTCGTGGACGATCGGACAAAGAAAGTGTACGCATTGTTATAGAGAGCAAAAGAAGAAGGTGCATATATTAAGGCTCGACAGAATATCCGGTATATGTAATTATTCGAATAATCCAAATATACGAATTTTTCGAATAGTAAAGGAGTAATTCGAATGGTTAAAAATATCCGGATAATTAGGATAATAGACGAAGCAAAAAGCATGTTTGTCGTTTTTTAAGCTTTCGACATCTACCATTCGGATATTCGGATTTTTTCCCTAAAAAATTCGGATATCTGAAATCCAAATCACGAATATTTTATAACGTCATTATTCGAATACTCAAACATTTATTTATTCGAACAATCCAAGCCTTAGTGTGTGTACGAAAAATAAGGAAGAAAAATAAAGAGGTTAAAGTTCATTTGAAATTTCCCGCCATTTTCTTCGTCGTTCCTTTTCAGTTTCGATCGCTCGTACTGTGATTCGTCTCAACGAGGACTCCTCGATTTCAGTTTCGTTTTTTGATAATCACAATACAGATTCAATGCTGGAACGAATTGAACATGAATAAAAATTCAATCAGTTTAATCAGTTAAATCACATGGCGAACTTTGGCGAGGTTAGGTTTTAATTTTGACATCGAGGTTTGACTGTGAACAAATCAATTTTAAATTGATATTGGTATCAATAAATAAGATAACGATTGTGATTAAAGTTTAATCGAACGGAATCTCATTTCTTTCTTAATTGAATTTTAATTTCAGTTCGATTCGACTGGCGGCGGAAATCGGAACTATCACGGGGAACCCCGGAGACATAAGTCTAACACTATACAATTAGTTTGTTTGATACGAAGATCTTAAGCGTTATTATTAGCCTGTGGTTGTATATGCAAATTAATAATTTTGAAACCGTGACTAAAAAAAAAAATTGTTTTATCATTAAAATATTGTAATGTATGCTTTCTTTTGAATATTGTATTTATGTAATTTTTTTCCATAAATATCCACAGTCTAATAGGTACTATAATTCATATTTAAGACGGAAGTTTACAGACAGAGGCAGGTGAAGACAGTAACACTATGTAGAGAGCTATTGCGCTATACTGATTCACGATATTTGTTCGATTAACTAGGCAGACGGTGGTGTGAATGGAGCTTCGAATTAACTCAAACGTTGCTGGAAAATGATTTGAGAAACTTAGAGATCATAATTTATTAATATCTTTAAAGATATACGAAACGTTTATTTTGAAAATTTTTATTTTCAGGTTTTTATGAATAGAGCTCTATAATATATTCTTTTTTAACGTAAACTCATACTTATGCTCATCTGAAATAGAATTATAAAAAAAATAAGGCAATCAATCAATCAGTATTTATTTGTAATTTTGCAATATTTCTAACAAGTTCAAAAATTTTAAGTCATCAAATCAACCTCTATCTCCTTTAGGTTTTCCAAAATCCTTCAAGCAGCGTCAGAAATAGTTCCAGTGTTGGAGTAATTGGAACTTTGGATTAGGTTAGATTTAAATTTAGGTTAGGTAACTAAAATACTAAGGTTAGGTATGAAGAAATGTTGAAGAATGATGAAAAGCTCATGGAAAAAGGTAAGTTTGGTCGAGGTTCAATTTAGGTTAATAAGATATAGAGAGATATAGCAGAAATTATGTGAAAGAAGATTAAGAAGAGGTTAGATTCAAACCAAAGCAATTTTAACAGAATGGAAAAAAGAAAGTGCGCCATTTTGTGCACGAAGATCTGGTAAAAGAGGTTACGTTTGTTCTTAAAGCAATCTGAGAACCATTCGTCAACCCTTTTCTCTTTCTAATCATTCTCCCACCCCCATCGATGGAATGTTTCTCTGTATGTATCTTCATGCTTAAGGTTATGGCAGCCGCAGCCATTCATCGTCTCCACAAAACATACCCTATACAATGGTATATATATATTTATATATATATATATACACATTTATATAATAATATTAATAATAATATATTCTCTGTTCGTATCTCGGTTAAAAGCAATTCACGTGTTCACAGTTCTTTCTTTTCTCGGTTTGTACGCCGTCGTGTCGCGAGCCGACGACATTTATAAACTATGTACAAAAAAAACAACGACAGAATAGAATCAACGCGTAATAAACTAGCTTTTTGTTCGACTGCAGCCCCTTGCTTTTTCGTTTCGATTCGTCGGTTAGGGGCGCTACGAAAATTATGATAATAATAATAATAATAATAATAATAATAATAATAATAATTAATAATAATAATAACATAAAGTATAATGCTACGTAATGGTAGACACAATGAACTCAACAGAATCGACGAGAATGAACCCTGGGCGGCAAGGATTTCGATTGTGGCTCCACCCTTTCTGTTTTTTAATTCCTCAACTACTACTGAACGCGTCGGAACGCTCCCGTTGGTCCAGCGAGAACAATGGCGTTACCGTTTAAAGGAAACGAAACGGGAACCGAAGAGAAACGAAAAAAGAGAGAGGATGAAATAAACGCGTATCTATATAGCGTTACGTGGTATTATCGTATAATAATAATATTTAATAATAATAATAATCAGTGTTCTTTGGTAACACAGTGATGCGTTCGGAGACCACGAAATACGATTTCCACGTATTGTCCAATCGTGACAAGATGGTCCCGATAAGTGTGCGCAGCATTGGTCGAGGATCATAATTTTTAATAGTCGTTCTTTTTTTTTTCTTTGCGACAAATTTGCACATCCAAACTAGAAAATTCACTTTTCTTATTAGAACTCCGCTTTTAAGGAATTTATTATTGGTCCATTTTGTGTGAAGTAGTCAACAAAATAAAATAAAAACGTTTTAAAACGAATAATAATTATGTACACATTATTTAATTACACCTAGCACCTTCTGCTGACAACTCTAAGATAAAAATTCAATTTCAAATGAAAAGATTCGATCTCTCAAAAGTCACACATAACCTAAAATATTATTATTGAATCGTAGTCGATTTAAAATCAACAGGTAATTTTGCATTAATTCTCTTTAAAACAAAGACTTAATTGTCGTTCATCGAATAAAATTTCGTTGGCCTGACATTGCACAATCCTCGAACCAATCTGTGCAGTTCAAGTACTGTACTATTGGTCAGTACGCTTTGTATGTACGACGTAATCGTTGATCAAAACTGATGTTTTGAGGAAAAACTCCATCTTGTCCTGTGACCTATGTATGTACACACGTTCCTCTTCTTCAGACTATTCGCACCCCCCATCCCCTGATTACTCATGTTTCATCCCTATAATTTATGGGGTGTGTCACTGAATATTTTTGCTGTATGTATGTACATAACAATCGGTACGACGTTCTCGGTCGGAAAAAACAGCAACGGTGACGTTCGATAATTATGCGATAGGTCCAGACAAAAAAAAAGATGGCCACTCTGGTTACAAGCGGTCGCGGGGTATTCGTGTTCGTTATGGTTAGCAGAATTACTCTAAAAAGATACACCAGTACTTTCGAGCAACGAGCAATCGATCATCAATTGTTCCGTGAAAGCCTCTCGCACGCACGCAACACAACACACACTGTCTCATAATCTCTTAAGCTTAAGCTTATCGATAGTTAAGTAAATATTCTGTAAATCCTCTCTATGTACACCCTGTTTGAATAGTTCCCTTAAACCTAGCCCTAAGAGTTTCGCGCCCTCTGGCGGTCCCCTCGCATGGAACTTTGTTCCCGGTGGAATAAGATCCACCGAGACGTTTCCTCGGCAGTGTTCCGAGGACGTAGCAGTCTGGGGGAGAAGATAGCGGCTTTCGTGCTCGTGCAATAAGAGGTTCCAGCGTTCGATGTTATTCCGACTGAGTTTCGTCGGGTTGCAGCATCTTAAGGGCTGAATCTGGTCGCGGGAACCGCATTTATCGGTGGAGGATAATGAAAACTCGTTACCAACGGTCGATAATTCCGACGTTCGGTAGGGTGAACGAGCTCTGTCCGTGTACTGGCATTCGAGTCTCCGGATAGGAGGAACAGATGGCCGCTCTGTTTGCGTTTCACGACGTTCTGGCTCCTCTCATTTAGGAAGGGCTTACGAGCCGAGCTGCTGGCCACTGGCTATGTAAACGTAACTCTATGGTTGTTGAAGCAACAGTTGTTCGAGCTCGTCGGCGGACCTCAGCAGGAACGCCGCGGACTCTCGATATCCGGTTATTAATTGCCTCACGGCGGTCATTTCCGTCGCGTTTAACTTGTGACTCAAAAGCGGCTTCGTGTTTTTCATGCTTAGATCCGTCGGTCCTGGAAAAGTAATTACGATTTAGAGAGGGTTCGATGGTTTTTGTCGTAGTAGGCTTTAAAAGCGATTTTTTTTTTCAAGCAAACAGTTTGCTGTGAAACATTAAATATTATCAAATAATAATGTACGAGTTATAAAAATTACACAGCCATTCATTACGTTGGAAAATCTTGTCAAAAATTTTAAGCAACCCCGCACAGATTAACTTCGATCGATTTTATTGAACGTTTCTCTCCGCACCCGTATTGCTTAACACGTGATGGAGGTAAACAGTGGGGGGGAGCCCCATCTCACGGGGAGCCATTAGAATTACTTGAACCCCATACCATCCAGCGAACGACAAAATAAAAATAAAAAAGGCTGGTTCTCAATTAGTCAAGTTACTCGATCTCACGTTTGTGGTCCTTTCAATCTTTTCATTACCCCGTTACTCATTCCTTTTGTAGGTGTAACCTTATACACATACACAACCTGTAAGGTTATAACCTCACTTTTTATATGCACTGCATAGTTACGTCGAGTTAACTCGAGGTTTATACTGTCAACTTAAAATTTAAAAGAGAATATTTCAAATCATAAATCAATTGCATCTCTAAAAATAAAAATCTCTAAGCGATTTGGATTTAAGTAACTTGACCAATGAGAGTACGTACTAACATCAGAATCCCACTACTGGAATTCTTATTATTCATGATTTTTTTTTACTTCTATATCCATTTTTAACACAAATTACTATTAATTTTCCGACTATTATTTATTGAAGCATCGAATGTATCTCAATGAAGACAAAAGCACACAGATAAGCAATATTACTGTGTATCGAACATTCTTATTATTAATAATTTACTTCTACTTCTATATCCATTTTTAACACAAATTACTATTAATTTCACGACTGTTATTTATTGAAGCATCCAATATATGAACTCATAAGAACACCGATAAGCAGTATTACTTTGTGTACCGTTGCTCAATAGGCCTGACGTGAAGCTTTGCGTCGGGTAGAGTCCCGCTGACAAGGTTGGCGGCACTGTGGTCGGCCCTGCACGCTGGAACGCCTGGCTGAAGTTCGGTCTGTACATCGCCGTCGGCGCGCCGCCGCTGGCAACGCCGTTAACCGTCGACGAGCTGACTATCGTCGCCTGGCTAAAAACGCGAACGAGATTCGTGTTAGCGATAGGTTGTAGTAGCATTGATTAGCTCCGCGCGATTCCGCCTCCGGTCCCGCTTCGGTTTCGTTCAACGATCTTTGACCGTCTATGGGACGTTTTATCTGTAACTCGTCGCGGTTAACTCGCGGCTCGCTGTGAATGAGAGATCGCGCAGCGAGAATGGACGACCGATGAACCAATTATAACGTAGGAACGTGTCTCTTTTTTTTCCTTCGTCCCGACACGCTGGGATTTCTAAGTCTAATCAGAAAGTTTTTGGGTGTACGCATAATTAACATATTTGGATGACGCTTTTTTTCTTAAAATTAACACTAGATAATTGCCGGATGTTGGGTATATACCTATTTTGCCTGAAACGAGTCAATTTGACTCAAGCATATAAATTAAAGTTTAAAAAAAAATTAAAAAATTTAAAAAATTAAAAAATTTATTTTTAAGAAAGTTTATTCAAAACGATATTTACATATATATGCTGTCTTTAAAATACATTTTCCACAGATTTTTTTTATTACAATTTAGCACAAACAGTCTTACTTCATAAGTGAGTTAAATTGACTCACTCCGGCAATCTAGTGTTAAATATTAAATTTATATTTAAATATTGAATATTAAATTCTATTTAACTTTAAGAAAAAAGGCGTCACCCAAATATGGGTGAGTGTTAATTCACATAAGGACTGCTGAAATTTTTAAACATGGACTATTTGCATCCGGAAACTTGTGAAATTGCTATCCAGCCTAAAATAATTGGTTACGAATAATCGGTTCAGCGTTGGAAACGAAACGTTGGTACGACAATACGCGAATGAAACAAAATTTGGTGATGTAATTATTACATTTGTTGGCGCAGCAGACAGTTTAGAAGTTGAGTAATAGAGAATTCTTTTTTAATTAGTTGAAATCACTGTTTTTAAACGTACACTTTATGAATGTGACTAATATTAGGTACAAGTGTCATCATCGTCACGATTCATTTGAACGAGAGATATTTCTTGCTTATCAGCAAGAAAAATAGATAGCTTGATTCATCAAATTCAGAACGTCGTTTCGTAAAGATTTAGTAAGATCGACATGAAAAAAAGATTTTTGTAAATTTGCCACTTATAACAATTATTTTCTGTTCATGATATTCCACATCCCCTAATATGAAATAATGCTTCACTTTTTTTAATTTTACGTTCATTTCAGGTATTTTCCTAAATACGTGAAGTTGTACCAACCTCATGAGACCCTTGTTGTCTGCTGGTGTGAGTAGCTTCGACGCGGGCGCGAGGGAGAGGGGTGTAGAAGAGAGGGTGCTGCTGGGCAGGTTCGCCAAGCTGGTCAGAGGCGCCAAAGACGTCAGCGATGCCGGCGGTGTGTCTTCCCTTTTACCCGGAAGTGATTTCACCGGTGTACTCGAGAAGTGCTCCAAACTTGACCGGACATCCGTTTGCTGCAACAAGCATCCAATTTTTCATCGAACCGTTTATCAAATAAAAAATTGTCGAAACAGGTAGTAAATTACAAAAGAGACGAGCTGTCGACTCCTCAAATTGCTATTTTTCATGTTAACCCCATTGCACTCGTACAGTGGTGGACAAAAGTTTAAGACCAAAGGATCGAAAAAGCTAAATAAATTCATTAATAACAAAATAATAGTATAAATAAAATTTATATTCTATGCTAATCAGTAAATAGTGTTCTACCATAATGACAATAAAAATGAATCGATAGATAATGTTTGGGAACTATAAAATTATATTTTACATTGTTCTGCCGTCTTAAACTTTTTACCGCTACTGTATGTCTCAGCCTATGCGACGTCACAAGTTTTACCGTGGAATTTTCATTTTTTTTTTTTTAATTATACTCGTGAAATGTTACAGCTAAGTATGTTAATAACGTATCGAAAAGGTTTTGTGTTGATTGGATAAAAAAATAAATTCCGAGTTGGCGGTAATTCATGGTCACATTAAATTCGAGTGCAAAGGGTTAAAAAGGGTTGCTTCGACCGATGGGCAAAGGAAAGATAATTTTGCGGGCGATAGGAAAGAAGCTTGAAAGCAATGCGAATTTTCACTCCCATTACCGGCGGTAAGCGTAAATCGATCGCGATCGCATCTGTTCGTATCTCAGACGGGGCATGACTTATGGAACGCTCGCTAAATGGACCATAATCGTTACACATTTTGTTGCCTCCGCCGATATGCTCGGTTCTCCCCCCTCCCGCGAGCGGACGCCCCTCCTTTTCCCCTTGACGCACGAAAAACCATTATCGCACGTTCCAGATTTTTAAGCATTCTGACCCAGTTTCCGTCAGTGGCGATCGAGAACCGCTCTGCCGCGGAGGCGACGCGAAAATCGATTCACGCATGGCACCCCTATCGAGGTGGCACGTGGTTGAGTGCTTCCGGTATACCTGCTGGACTTGTACCTGGTCGTACACCTGTTTGTGCACCACCCTTAGGTTCTTTTTCCTCATGTTTGCCTCTGGTTCCGCTGCCCTGTCCCGGTCACCGTCGTTTCATATCAGCCTGATCTAGCCTGACACACCTAACTTGACACCTCTTCAAGCTGATAGTCCCTATCCATCGCGATCGACACTCACTGACACTGTACGACTGCGGTCCATGTTCACCAGGTCACACAGAATTGGCCACTGACAACCGCACCATGGTTCGAGCTGAGTTAAATACAAGCCCAGGGCGCACCGTGTCACCAAAGCACCACGTGTCACCAGCGATCACCCGGTCAACCTATCGCCGGACTCTCCTCAATCGAGCCGAACGATCCTCCGCGTCGATTCCCAGCGGGATCATGGTCTCCTGGTACAACGGTCGGTGGAGCTGGGTCACCTGGCGCGAGGACGAAAAAACGGCGGCAAAAAAAGCGGGGGTGGCGCGGAGGGACACGGAGGAGTTGGCTGCGCGAGATCAGCCAGATGTGGCGGACAGGGACTACCAGGCGTGAGTAAACCTCTCTCTCGCACGCGACCAGGGGAATTAATTCGAGGAAAGAGAGAAACGTGTGGCGAGGTCTAGCGGCGAAAGAAAGGGGGGGCAACGGGGGTGGGGGAGGGAAGAAAAAGAGCTCGGCTCTTTCTTTCTTCTCGCCCCCCTCCCCCCCACGCAGGGCGGCGAGGCAGGCGAAGAAACAGGAGCGAAGCGAGGCGAACAGGCGCGCAGCACGGAGGAATGAAATCGTCAAGAGAGAAGAGGAACGGATGTAGGGATGTGTTTTTATGAAAGGCGAGCAGTGTGCGTTGACGTCAATTATATAGGTGGCCACGGCAGATAGCCGCGTCCGTGTGCACGAACCCCGGTCTTCTCCTTAATGGGTTAGGTTTAGGTCGCCGGAGAGGTTATCGGTCTCTCTCCCTCCCGCTGGCCCTCCCCTTCCGTCACCCCCCGCCCCACGACCCGGCGGTTCTCTCTATCTGACTCCTCCTTGCTAGGGATTTTCAAAGTAGATAAGTCCCGAGACGAGAAACTCCGACGAAGCTCTAGCTTCTTGTCTGTGCACCGCTCGCGGGGTGGGCAGGAGGGCGGGAGGGGGGGCCTAGCTGGAGAATATTCATGAGGACAGAGGGAGGATTAGGCGAGGCAGCTACACGCGGTTGTGGACGCCCACGCGTTGCCCATGCGACACGCCAAACATACAGGATTCCACGATTCTTTCAGGGTGAACGAACTACCAGTGTCAGGGTTGCTGAAGGATAATCGTTGCCAAACGACTGCGAGTAGGTGTCAGGCTTGTAACCCAGAAAATTTAATCTTTTCGAACAATGAGCAAGGTCTGCGTTGATGAGATTGAACACAATTCGAGATTTCTATTTTTTTTTTGCTAGAACTGCAAACAGTTGCAGATCCAAGGAACGGTGAAAGGGGTGTAGGTAGGGGGGAGGGGGTGATTAGGAATTAACCATTCAAGAATAAGAAAATGTAAAAATGTTATGTAATATTTTGAGAAACTTGTTATTAATATTATTAATATTTGTAATTATTAATATTACCATATAAAGTGCGAAATGCATGTATTCTAATTTGAATTTAATTACTAAAAAATGCATTTAAACTGCGTGGAAATATTGTAGGCAAAAATTCCGTGAGACAAGGTTAAAGTATGTAATTTTATATATGTTGCTGTAAGCAAGGCTTGTAGATCCGTCCCTGATTGTCTGACTTGTTACTTAATGGCACCGAGTAGATGGGCTTGCAACTTGGGAAACTTGTAGCTTAACCTTTTCGAGTAACCGACAAAGCGCAAGTAACCGCGTAGATGTCGCTGGTTTCGCTTCGCTTTGATCTAACGGCTGATGGTCCCTGCGGGGAGTGTTGCACGACCAGAGGACGAGTATTTCGTACAAAATTGAGAACGAGCGCGATTTTCTCGACGAGATGGCGGAGCGTGTCAGCCGTGGCCCTTCTTAAACGATGTCACGGACGCGTGAATACACGCAACGCGGAAAAAACTGGGTACTGACGATTCGAACGTGTTATCACCACCTTTGACACGTTCGTGCGTAGCATCGTTCGATGTACGTCCGAGACAATACAGCAGGAAGTAGGGTGAGTGTGCCTGGTGAAGAACACACAGTCTAAAAATACAATCCACTTATTCTTACTTTAAGATATCATTTTATGAATAACACATTTTTTGGCGAAGCTTTCAGGTTGACGAACCTCTGTCGATTTCAAAATGCAATAACCTCTTGAAAAACATCGACGTGTACAGTAGTGATCAAAAATGAAGAATATATTTCCAGAAAATGAAATTTACAATTATGATATTTTAGAAACCTCTTAGATAAGAAATTTAACATAATAAAGGACAACCATAATGAATATTAAACTTAAAAAAGATTGTTCAAATAATGGCTGTAATTCAAACTTTTGACTGGTACTGTACCGCTACGTTTAGCTTTCCTTTAAATCGTGCCCAATTACAAAAGATGTAGCGAAAAATTTGCAAATAAAGTTCATTAAGAACTTTTCCAAGAAAATAAAACAGATAATGTTGGAAACTTTCTTTTTCCATCCACAATATTTTTCAAGCAATTAACAAATTCAAAAATCCCAAAATCTATAAGTACCAAAATCGTGATTAAGCTTTTCTTTTACAAATACAGTTTTCCATCCAATTTCAATTCGAAGTTTGGTACACGTAAAAAAAACTAGTCGTGGTTGAGAACCCTGGTGAAAATTTCGAACGATGACACGCCAGCTTGTTGACGACTCCTGGCTTCTAGAGAACAGCGAAAGAGTGATAGAGAGATAGAGAGAGCGAGAATATTTCGATTTTTCCGTCGTTCTCCGACCACGCTCGGAACGTGGTTAGCGTGTGTGCGTCGCATCAGAGTGGGAGAGGTGCGCGACCCACGGGGTTATCACCGGCTTCTCTGTGTACCTATATCAATCCTAGCTTCGTTTCACGTATCACGTTGCGCAGGAGCCCCGCGACGCGCTCTCGGATCTCCACGCCTGATAATATTATAGCCTGAGCCGCTAACTTCATGGAAAACTTCATCGTTCACGGCGTTGCGTCATCGAGCCCGACCGGGATTCCCTTGCGCTAACCAGCCTGTGTGCCATCTATACAGGGTGTTCAGACAAAGGAGAAAATTGAAGGGGCAACTCTATGCGATATTCTAAGACGAAAATCAAGAGTAACAATTTTGCATTTGACGCTTTGTTTATTAGTTACAAGCGAATAAAAAATGGGCTATTTTACCCCTGAGAGCAGGCAAATCAAGCAACACCCTGTTCTTTAGTTGCTCATAACTAATAAACAAAGCACCAAACACAAAATTGTTACTCTTGATTTTCATCTTAGAATGTTGCGTAGAGTTGCCCCTCCAATTTTCTCCCAGCTTCGTCCGAACACCCTATATAGATGACACATGTATTATATACGTATTATTTACTTTTGTTATTAATTTGTCTTGAATTAGTGTTGTTCACAGTTCGTCAAATGCATTTTCTGCTTTTCCAAAGTAAGTACAATTTTTAATAAATTCTTAATACGCGATGGAGAATGTTACTAGGATTACGGCAGGGTGTGTGGTAGCGCAGAAATGACAAAACACTTTCTAGTGGATTGAAAGATTAGCACTAGCAAAGAATGTGTCTAAAGGCACGTGAAACGAGGAGCAGCAAGTTCGAAGCCGAGCGCGGACGGTCCCGTGCTCTTTTCATTCTAATTTTACTTACCGTTGCGGCCGGAAGAGTTGGCATGGGCTGCGAGACGGGGTCCAGACCGAGTCTCATGCGTTTCGCGTTGTCGCTCTCATTTTCACAGGCGGTTGCCAAAATCTGCTCGGCCTGCACGGAGGTCAAGTGTGCCGGGGTGGGCCTCGCCTGAAACGAAAACTATCCTCGTCATGTGATCGTCGCATACCGAAGAGCTTGCGCGTGACTCAGAACTCGGGAATTCGCGAGTGTACCAAAGCACACTCCATAAGACAGCGGGCTCGAAAGATTTGTAGGCTTCGCGAATACATAATCCCAGCAAACATCGTAAGCACGAAAGCTCTGAAAGCTCCGCAAATTTGAAAATTCTACAGAACTACCCGAATTCAAAAGTTGTGCAAACCCGAAAGCTCAGCAAATTTGAAATTTTTTCAAAAAGCTTCGAAAGCTCGAGGGCTGAGAAAACTAGTGAGCTTGAAAATTTTGAAAAGCTGTGTAAACTCAAAAGCTCTTCAAGTTTGAAAACGGTACAAAGCTCAAAAGCTCCGTGAGCTTGAAAATTTTGTAAAGCTCTGCAAGCTTATAAGTTTTGCAAGCTCTCTAAGACTGCAAGCTATCTGAAAATATAGGTTCTGTAAAGCTCTGTAAGCTCAAAAATTTTGTAAGCTCTGCAAGTCCGAAAGCTCCGCGAAATTGAAAATTCTACAAACTTTTGCAAGCTTTGTAAGTTCGAAAGCTCCCACAAGCTCGAAAGCCCGCGTAAGCTCGAAAGCTCTGCAAATTCCGCAAGCTCAAACGTACATCAGTCAAACGTCCCTTCGAATATCACGTAACAGAACACATCTGAACTCACCGCATCCCAAGGTGCTCCCTCCCTCCCGCGTTTGTTTCTTCGACAGCTCTTCAGGTACGTTCTGATCCTCTTCCTGGCCCTCTCCGCGAACTCCGGGAACTGCCTGGTGCAACTGTCGATGATCGCCTGTATCTTTTCTTTGGGCTGCTTCGAGATCGGCACGATACGGTCCAGGTTCTCGTCGACGAACAGCCTGACGAACATCTGCAAGGATGCGAGGCGGACAGACCGCCGCGGAATGAATTAAACGAGCCCCTACACTTGGCCGTACACAGGCCCAGGAATTAAGGATGGCGGGGAGTGGGTGGGGGGGGGGGCACCCACCGCGGACCCCCTATGAAACTAATTGTAATTAATTAAGAGGCTGGCTGCTGGGCTCACGACCATCTGCAAGACCCGCTCGCGTTTTGGTGACCCGCATGCGGGTCGTGGCGGTAAAAGAATTGTCCAACGTCAGTTTTTCGAAACGGTATGCGTTATCGCCCTCGTGAAACTTTACGGTAATGGCTAGGTCCGGTAATAATGGAAGGGTTAGCTTTAATTTTGAACATGGGTTCGCTACCTTTTTTCTCCGTAGGTCATCCCCCCCCGCCGCCCCTATTCTGGTCGGTTTTGTGGCGAACGCGTGCAACAACTTGGTATCTTTTTACGCGGTTACAGGGCTAATGCCCGCCGCAATAAACTCGTCGTTTCCGGTTTAATGCGGCAGCACACGGTAACGGCGAACGCCTGGGTTACGGTTCCAGGTGTTCCGCCGTTCAGCGCGGGGATAATTACGCGAAAACGATCGTCTGCCGCAGCGATGCGCCGGGTCGGTGGGAGAGGGGGGAGTACGAGGTTTCTTTCTCCGCGGAAAATTGTTTGAGGTTATGTGAAAGGTGCGGTATGGTCGGACAATAAAATATAATAGAGGCAACAGTAGTGATGCTGCGATGAAATATGTAGCGACACCTAATCTTAACCTAATAATTCTATTACTATCCTAACTTAAAAAATCGGTATGCTGAAAGTAGTCCAGTAATAATATACATCCGTATAGTAATGTAGTTTTAGCTGTAAAGCCCTAATTGTAATCATTTCTTGTCTATAGTAACCAAAAGACTCACTTTCCATTTTCAAACTTGGAACCAAACTTATTATTCACTACGATTCTGAATTTTAAATAAGATTTTGGTATCTACGGGTTGCCATACCTAAGGGGCCACAATGTTTTATGGGAGGTTATGTTCCTTCAGTTGACGATTCTTAGAAATTATTTAATTAAACATGATTAAATTTCCACATCCTCTTTTTTTCATAAATACAGAGAATGAAGTACATGCAATAAATCCAGATGCAAGTACAATTATCATACTAAGTATAACAATAAAATATATTAAATACTTTTAAGTTAAAATATATTCTGAAATGTCCATCGTTCTTTTTATGTACGAGGAGGGAGAAAGAATGAGTTGTGGAGGGGGGTGGGAAGGTATTGCAGATTATTTAGCTTTGTAAAAAGGTTGGAAAACGCTGAAATAAAGCCTAAAAATCTATTCTGGACCTGTTTCATTAATCACGTCGCCGCAGCAGCCTCGCCTCCGAAATTTAAAAATTTTGTGAAACTTGGGGACTCACGTTGAAAGCCTTCTGACGTTCAGGATCGTGGTGTCTGGGGTCCAGCCTTTCGTCTGCATCCTCGTCGTCGTCGTCCTCGTCCTCTTTGTTGCCGCTGCTGCTGGTCTCGTCGTGAGCGCTGCCGGTCCCCTCGCCGCCTGTGGGACTGGACTCGCGGTCCCGATCGGACCGCGAAGGTGTCGCTGCGGACGCCGGCGGCGGGGTCTTCTTCAGGCCCATCGCGTAGGAGGCCCACAGAGACGCCATGTCCTCGCCGCCGACCCCGGCAACCGCACCCAAATTAGGAACTGTCCCCGCGGGCATGTCTACCAGCTCCGAGGACCCGTTTCGCGAGTCTGTAAAATCGCAAAGAACGTTGCGGTTATCATAATGACAATATTTGTACTGCAGTGTAAGAATGTCGATTATAATTAGTGGGACTGTCCTTTAATTAATAAAATTAATTCTTTTTTTTCAAGGTTTTGTTGTTATTATTTTAAATTCAAATAATTTCCTATTTTTTGAAATATTTAGCAGTTGACAGTAAACTATCTGTAAGGCAATATTGTACTCAGGTAAAATTCTTGGAATATTAATTTGCAATAATTTTGTTATAGATAAATTAAAGAGATAAATCAATCTGATGTTTAAAAATAAATAAAAGTTTAGGGCTAATTGTAAGCCACATCACCAGTTAAGGGTTACAAATTTGAAAATTTGAAGTTATCACAATTGTGATATCAGTTGTCTCAATAGTGTATAATATTAAGAAAGAATTGGGAATAAATAAAAAGATGGTATAGATTAATAAGAACTACGATTATATTCAAATTAATTGTCTAATATCATAAGGATGAAGTACCGCAGAAGTCAAAAATCTCGTTTGCGACTGTATCAAACCATTCTCATAATAACAATTTCCCGAATTACGCGAAACGGCGAAACGAAATGGCCCAATTCCGCATTTACATCAGCGACAACGAGTCGCGTACAGTGGCACGGCATTAAACCGTGAACTTTTTATCGTCGCATCTGGAATGGCGCCTGTCAACTTGTTGCGCCCAGCCAATCCGCGAAGACAATTCATATAACCTCTCCGCTTTCCGCGGAAGTTGCTCCCATCTAGCGATTTCCATCGAAACCTTAGTGTCTCGCGAAACGATAGATCACCCGGAAGATCACGGTGTAAGTTAATAAAGTTGAAAATCGGAGATGCTACTCGATATATGTAGCGTGCTAGTATACACGTGACAGTGTACAACTGAAATTATCGTGTCTTCATCGCGAACTAGGATAACTGTAACGCTAACAGCACGTTCTCGGATACCACAGACGTGCATTCACATATACAGTGGAACGAGTGTGGCTTACTGTTCCGTTCACATATACAGTGGAACGAGTGTGGCTTACTGTTCCTTCGATCGTCCTTAATCAGTGGCGTCACGCGATCCAAACCGTGGCATCGTTATTATATTTATACTACGAACACCATCCACGCGTGCACACGCGCACGCACACATATATACACATCGGTGTATTTAACTGGCAAATATTTCCCGGTTTAACCGTGGGAACAAAGGGGATCGTCCTTTTCTTTCGCGACCAGGAATTGAATAGAACAGAAACGCCCCATCAATCTTTCTAGAGCTAACAGCTTATAGTACTCCTCGTTTAAAGTCATCGCATATATCCTGGAGATTGCGTAGTGTACTTCGCTCCTCGAGATAAACTCAGGAAGCATGGAATCAACGTACTGAAGGTTTGCTAACCTAATACCAGTGTGCTGTATATGTTGGAGTCTCAACTTCCCTAGCTGCTAACTTAATACAAATTCAGTGGTTAGTAGCACTAACGAGGGCGCTTCGATCGCCCTCTCGAACTTGGCGACCCACGTGCAATGCATGCGGTAATCTAACCAAAAAACAGTTGTTTCCTAAATTCACCCTTTGCTTTCTTATTCGTTAAAGAAATGATGTATCATTTTCTTAATTTGTTAAAAGTGATATTTTATTTCCTTATTTCGTTAAAAGTGACATTCCCCTCCTCCTGATAATTAATACAGTATTTACTTGTTAATATTTTCTTTCTTTAACCATACAACATTTTATTATTTTTTTAAAAATGATTTCTCATTTTCATTCTTTCTTTAAAAATGATCTTTCATGTTCTGATTTCGTTAAAAGTGATATTCCCCCCTGCTTGTAATCAACAAAGCATTTATCTTTTACTATTTTATTTTTTTTCGGGTTTAACTATAATTTTTTATTTTGGCGTTACACACGGTGGTCAGTTCGGTTCGGTGTGCACAGAGTCTTGACTCGAGGCGTTTTCTCAGGAACGTATCCTTTTCGCGGCGCAAAAAGGCCGACCTGTTTCCGAAACCCGTAATAAGTCTAAGTAGATCCCTTCCATCGTACCCGAGAAAGAGGCACCGGTCCCGGGAGAGAACGTACCGGGCGAAGGTGCTTTCACGAGGATGTTGCCGAGGACAGGTACCGGTCGAGAGGGGCCTACACGCGTGAACGTGGGTAGGGAGCGCCGCAGGGGAACCATAAAGAGGCTACTATACCTCCGGCTCAGGAACTTCTGCCTGCTCGATACTCGCCGAGCTCCGGATTAGAGGAGATAGAGCGGGGACTGGGTGTGGTGGTAGGGCTGCTTCGGGGAAGTACTGAAGTTGAATGGGATTTTAAGGTTAAGCGAGATGTCGGGGACACGGATGGGATGGGAGGAAAGGGGGCGTAGTTTTGTTGAATGCGATGAAAGAGGTTTTGAACATTCAAGAGGAAGATAAGAGAAACGAGCACATTGAATTTTTGTCTCGAAATTTTGTCTGCCAGATTCATATTTAGAGCTACTGCAATTTACTTCTTTTCTAAATATTTCAGATATTACGATGTGGAAGTTGCATCGGATAGAAATCACAATAGGAGCTGCGCTCGGGAGGAACAGGGGTAGCGAGACATCTAGTGGTGCACTCTGCAACCACCTAGCTATTAATTAGTTTAGATGGTTCTCCACCATCTAGGTCACGAAGTGATTTCTGGGCTATCGTGGAGGTTATATCAAATTGAATATTTTAAGCGGATTAAATATATTACCACAATTAAATATTGAATTAAAATTATATTCTGCATTGACTATTTTTAATCTGGAATAGACTCGAACTCGAAGAAGGTTGAGTATGTCCATATAAAAATTGGGAATCATAAGTGCAACTTTGGAACCCAAAGGTCAACCCTTCGTCAGACGAACAATGACGTATATTATCCTCCGAAGATGACCCGGAACGAACTTGATCTTCGTACGCGTATCTACCGACAGCAGGCTCCCCGACGTTTCCCATGCGGCAGCGTGAGCAAAAGTCATCGGACAGGAAGTCCAACCCTCTCCCAGTGAGGGAAAAAATCCGACGAACAATGCCGAGCTCACACACCTAGGCCTGGCAGCGGAGTGGTCAGACCAGTCGTTGAAAAGCGGCTTGGTAATGAAGCCGGCTGCCAGCAGCGTCGAAAACAACAAGATTAATGGCTAAATAATCGCGTTCTCAATGCTGTCCACGTCTAGTTCAGCGGGGGGACAAATTGCACCGTCGCGGAATGCACCCGGAAGCCAGGTTGGCCAGGCTCGGAACTACCGTGGAATCCGGGGTCAAGGGAAGCCGTCGCGACGCCATTTGTAGAGAGCCAGGCGCCGGGCATCGCCTGGCCACCCTGCCTGCCCCTTGACAATTCTAATTCTGCCCGTTCAACGATCGCGCGCGCGCGCCGTTTCCAGGAAGATTCCGGTAGAACCAGTAACTGAACGCGCGAGCGGACGACCCAGGAAACTGGACCCCTCGTCCAGGAGGCGGTGCAGCTCTCCTTCCCTCTTCCTTCTCAGCGGCAATGAGGTTGCTGCACCTTGGCTCTCCTGCGTTCGTACACTCGAATCGAACAATTCGTAGGTAAGAGGAACGCAGTAGTTCTGGGTCCCTTACTACTTGCTTAGGAAACAATTTCTTGGTTTGTTAACGATGAACTTGGAATGATCGTGGAAGATGAAGGTGGTGCCACAGTTAGGTTAGCTTTTATACATAATAGACTGATGGTCCTACAGAGGGCACTGAGGAGTATGCTTCTTTTTTCCATTGGTAAGTTAGAGAGCAATATGGAGAACTTGTTAGCTGACTACTCGGGACACTCAGCTTATTACACAATACATTCATGGTTAAATAAAAAAAAAACTGTAGAAAAGAAGTTTTCTGTCCAAAAACGCACGCCAGTGGAGTTGTATAAAATGGCGGAGGTTTGCCACGCCCACCTTTTCGGTTGTCTGTTCGCGCATGCGCGTCGATCCCCGCACGTTTGCTCGGCGAGACTGTACAGGCGAATGCTCACGCACATGCACACGGGGTACGGTACTACGAGACGAGACCGAGAGGTTCCTGGCCTGCGGCGAGCGGATGCCGGTATCGTAAAAGCGATAGAGGGGCCAGGGGACAGCCGGGTCCCCGGCTAAGCCCGGCTAGAAAGCCGGTTAGCAATCCCAATCCCACCGGGCACCACCGCCGTTCCTGAACCCAACCTGGCCGTTCTGAACCTGAAATCAGTCGCTGGTGCGCGCCAGCCAAGCCACCCCACCCGGCAGTTCGTCCTCTCCTCGTTCTTTCGACCGCTTCCCGCAAAAGGAAACTAATACCCGGCCCCGGCAACTTCCTCTTTTTCTAGCCGGCCACATATGCGTGGCGCTGCAACAAAATTCACGGACGAGCTGGCGCACGCCCACGGCCTGGCTATGAATACCGGGGAGCGCCAGGTACACTCCCGTTCAAAAGTATAGGGACACTTATTACATTTGCTAAAATATCAAGAAAAAGTTTGGTGACCATTAGAAGATGCTTCGTGCAATAAAGAAATGGTACAATATTAAGGTTATTAATAATTTGTTTGGAAAGTAAACTGAGTTCATTGTACATAACCTATATCATCTATTAAAAAAAAATAGGAATCTTTTATAAGCGACAAATAATTGATTCGAAGGCAATTAGTAATTTGAGTGGAAAGTAAACTAGGTTCATTGTACATAACCTATATTATTTATAAAAAAAATAGGAATATTTTATAAGCGACAAATAATTGATTCGAAGGCAATTAGTAATTTGAGTGGAAAGTAAACTGATTTCGGTTTACATAACCTATACCACTTATTTAAGATGTTTCAAGACTTTTGAATAGGTGTGTACACCTACGCCGGGGATACGTGCGCGTTTTATCTCGTGCAACGAGGGATATAGCGTGGAACAGTCCCGGGGCTCGGATCCGAGAGGATGTCGTGGATTTTAACGGCACGGTTGCTGCGGCTATGAACGTGGAACGAGGAGGGGGCGCTGGTGAGCTTCGCTTTGTGCAACTTTGTTGCTTTGGTTTGATGTTCGTGATACGGTGGGAGGGGTGATGATGTTTGACTGCTACAGGGTGATCAGACTATGCAGGGTGCTGGAAGGAGGTTGCAAAAGTGTTCGAAGACCTACGGTGGATCGAGCGCAATATAAACAAAAGAGTCGTATTAGGTTAGGATTGACTTGTTGTTGATTCAGCTACCTATTTTGTGTCACTTGTGGGTTTAACAACTAAAAATAAGGGGAAAATGTAAAATACTAAGGGATGGTTCTATTTATTTCCCTAAACGCCCTAAAAAACCTAGTGGGAAATTTAAAAGTGAAGTTATATAATTCTAGGAGTACAGTGACTACCAAAAGTATTTTATAATGTCCATAATTTTAATTAAATTCAGAAGCACTACTTAATGCTAACAAATATAGTATTATACATTTGATCCTCATTAATTCATAGATACATACGACAATAAAAATTGTTGCTACGACTGTACTTACAATAGCTTCACGCTTAATTTGCTTAACCTTTTGCACTCGAGAGGTGAATGTTAGTCCCTTAACGATACTAATTTCAAAAATTTTCAAATTCGAAATATTTACTAAAATTCGCCTATGTTAAACGTCATTTGCTTTAATTAAGTGATACACTAAAATTTACATATATGACTATTTAACTTCATACTGTCTAACCAATAAACAAACTAAGCTATCATTTGGTGACTGAAAGGGTTAAACCTATTCATCGGCATTCGTTTGCAGTGGTGTTACGTATCAGTATCTGTGTTCTTGCGCAGAATTTAATCGCTTCCAATTTCCAGCGCAATCCTAACCTCAAAACAAACGCGACGTCCGACCTCTCGAACGATAACGCCTTACCGTTCCTCCTGAACAATTTGCACGTTAAGATTCCACGGATCTGCAGCCGTGACGCGTTCCAAAACGCGCACTGGGTATCTCTGGGTAATATTGCAGCGGCTTCGAGCGTACGCGGAGGCCCTCTGTGAGCAACAGCGCTTATCAAGATCCGCGTTATCCGAAAATCGCCTCGCGACACGTACGGCTATCACCGTTGGAGAACGAAAGTATCCGTGGCAAACCGAGCTAATAACCATACGAGAAAATCGCCGAGGGTCTCGCGATTCGCCTCGCAACAGGCGTGTTTTCTTCCTCCCGTCGCTTTCGTAAATGTCACCGGCCATTAAAGCGAAGATTCTTTATCTGGCGCCGCGGCGGTTCTGCGAAACGGCCGGAGATTCGGAGTCGCGATAACACAGATGAAAAACCACGGACAGACACGTTTTCCACGTTCGATCGGGGAATTTTTGCTTCGTTGGCGATCGAAGGAATTTCTCTGCGTCGAAAATTTTTGCTCGAAACGGCCATCTTGAATTTACGCTCGTTGAATCGGACGAGCGGAATGTTTGGCCAACGATTCGTGAACGAAATTCACTAGCTTTCGATCTTTTCGTGGCGGGATGCCAGAAAGGTATCCGCAAATGGTGAATTATAGTGCTAGTAAAATTTATATGTTAGGTTATATTATGATGTATAGGGTGGTCAATAAGTTATGAGTATCATGGACGTATTTTTGGGTATTATTAAATTGTATTAATATCATAAAGTTTTGGGTATTATTCTGCATATAAATTAAACGAGTGATAACTATTAATGTAAGGTTATGTATTTAATTTTTATGTTTAATATATTATAATTACTATAACAAAAATATTAGTATGGCTTTAAGTGGAATTGTACAATTAAAGGTTAGAATGTAGAACATCGATCATTCCAAATGGCAGAAAGATAAATTCCATTAATGTGATCAGATTCTAAGGCGATCGATTTAATAAGGAAACGCTGGAAATTGAAAATCGCCGATTTTCATGAAATTTTAAAAATATTTAATGTCCAATTCTTTTTTCACAAATTTATTTTAAACTACAGTTAGTATGTAATCCCAAAATTTTACCTTTCCCTTTTCAAAAAGCCAGGCTGTTTCCCACAATCGTACGCGCAGTGAATACGAATTTCTTTCGCCGGTTAATTTACATAACCGCCCGACTGTCCTTTGTCACGAGCAGCTGTGTGCGTCTTGGCCTGCGCCAGTTCGCCTACGAGCGTTTCGCAAAATCGATTTCCCGATAAAAGCCTCGCCATTCCGCGTGGCGATCGCGCTGAAAAGATCTCCTCCCGGGAAAACGTGCAGCTCTCTCTCCGCACGGACTTTCGTTTCGCAAGCGCGACCTCTATCTCGCTTTTGAATCTCCCGCCAAGAATTCGATGACTCGCGAAACCGCGGAAAAAAAGTGTACTATTGCGAGTACGATCATTTATCTATCGATTCTTTTTTTTATCAATCATCACACTCGCTTGGACGATCATTGAATCATTTATTATTATAGCTCTTCTCTTTTTTCTCTGTTATTGTAATTATTATTTATTATTTTTATGTATTTAAAAATTATTTTTTTTAAACGTATTTTATGTATTTAATGTATTTAAAAATTATTTTTTTAAACGTATTTTATGTATTTAATGTATTTAAAAATTATTTTTTTAAACGTATTTTATGTATTTAATGTATTTAAAAATTATTTTTTTAAACGTATTTTATATATTTAATGTATTTAAAAATGTCTTCTCGAACTAAACCTTTTTAAATGTATATTTAATATTTCTTTTTCTGATTCATTCCTTTCTTGTATTATCTATAGGTATTTTTCCCGTAGAAATAGGTAAATAAATAAATGATAGAATTACTCCGATGAGTGGAAAATTTTCTTTTGTCGATATAGTTGAAGAAATGGAACATTAACACAGATCTGTTTCATCACTTAAATAATGTAACGCGTTCTACACTTGGAATTCTGCACATTTTTGCATACCTAATTTTCCTACAAATGCATAAGAATTTACGGTTTATTAATCGGGTTGTACAATTTTAGTCATACGACAAAAAAGTTACCTAATGCGAACAAATCAGTTAAAGGAATTCTGATAGAATCCAGTGAAAATTTCTAATAAAATATTCTTCAATTAAATCCAAAGAATCTTCGGCAAGGTTCGATTAAATTCAGGAAAAATCGGTATTTCAAAACGGCGAATA
>JAOPTO010001356.1:164276-232525 GCA_033822845.1 Tetrapedia diversipes | reverse complement strand
ATTTTCAAAAATGCAGCTTTATAGTATAGTGGACAAAACTTTTGCAGCAACCTAATATTTCTAGGTGTTACTCTTGGAAGAGGTAACCAGCGCCATCTTCCCTCTTCGAATCTATTATAAAACATTTTCAAAAATGCAGCTTTATAGTATAGTGGACAAAACTTTTGCAGCAACCTAATATTTCTAGGTGTTACTCTTGGAAGAGGTAACCAGCGCCATCTTCCCTCTTCGAATCTATTATAAAACATATTTTCCAAAATGCAACCTAGTAGTATAGTGGACAAAACTTTTGCAGAGACTTAGTATTTCTAGGTGTTACTCTTGGAAGAGGTGGCCAGCGCCATCTTCCCTCTTCGAATCCGCAATTGACTATCGCGTCTAAGGCGCAACAGGTCCAACCATCGAAATCCTTCGGCATTCGACGAATTCTCGAGCTCGTTCGCGTGGAAATGCAACGGCTACGTTAACAGTTTCGTCACCGATCGCGCACGACTGCCACGTTTTCCGGATTTTCGTTCAATCCCGTGAACGTGCACACGTATACAGGCTGGTTTCCAATGTTGAACAGCTGACGTGCCGTTTGGTCGAACAACGAAGGCGTTTCGTGGAATATGTTTTGCTCATGATTTTTCTTCGCTTCTTTTTTTCTTCTCAACCTTTGAAAGATGTTGGTACAGTATCGTTGAAAAATTTAAAAGCATTTTGCAGGTTATACTGTTATCGAATCTCAAGCTAAGTTTCTTAAAAATTGGGAATTAAAACTGTATGTATAAATAAGTTTCATATGCTTTTATCGACTTTTCAGTGCAGAAAATTCTAACCTAAAAATATTCTAAATTCATGTTCTTTTGTTAATGTCTATGATACTTAAAACGCATACTGCTTCTAAATTTTTGGCAGGTAGTGTACCTGTTCGTTCAGTTTCTCTTTAATTCGGGTATGATTACAAAAGATAAGATGAAATTTTTTGTATAAAATACATTAAGAAGTTTTCTAGGAAAATTTCTAAAAAAGGAAATCTTCTAACATGAAAACTAAAATATATTAAATAATTTTCTCTTTTGGCTTTGATAAATTAGTCTTTTAAGAGGTTAAGGTATGTTCAGCGTGATAGTGAGTACAAATTTTGATTTTTACGTTAGCAACTTGATTAATTCGTTTCGAATTTGTACGCGTGATTCGTCCCCCTCCTAGCGGCGATAAAAGGAAACAAACAATGAGAATATGGCGAAGCGGGGGCGTGATGAGTCCCATAAGTGCGACAGTAAATTCGTCGAGTGTCAATTAAAACCTTATGCCTGATGAGTACGAACTCGCCTCGATCGTGCACGATTATCGATCTCTTTTCGTCTCGTGTAGACAAAGACTGGGCTTAAATATTTTCGCTTCGAAAAAAGTGAGGTTAGGATCGAAAAACGAGGCTTTTAACACTTGAAAACTAATCTTCCTTTATTTATTCGTTCACACTGCACTATATTTGTCCGAATTTCAATATTTTGAATCAAAAAAATCTGTATTATATAATTTTCTTTTAAAAAAAGTTAAAATATCGAATTTTGTTTAAAAATTGTAAAATAAAGGCAGCGAAGATGTTAGAATAAGTAATAAAATTGATTGAAATGCATGTAGGTAAACGGGACCTATTACAGGTATGTTTTATATTTTAAACGAATTAAATTTGAACACGTTAATCTATCGGAAAGACGATAAAATTTTCCGGGTAGAGGGTTCATATTTCGTGTATTAAACACATATATCTCGTGGCTAATTACAATAAAATACGATCGCATAAATGTTTCAAACGTAATTACGTTTAATTAACCAGCCCCAAATGAAATTAAATGCAATTAATCTGGTTCTCCCCACGGTTATAGACTCCGCTGTGCGTTTCCTGTTCCATTTTATTCAAAAATAAAAATTCATTGTTTATAGAAATCGAATACAATCAAGTGGCATGAATATTCCGGAACAAACTGTACGCAATAATTAGCTAATCAACGCAGTTATATTCAAAACTCTGTTTCACTATCGCATCATTTACTTCAATTACACGGAACTGCCCTACTTTTTCTACAATCTCAAACCTTCGTTTCTTTTTTCTCTCAAACAATATTTGAAATAGAAATTCCTTCTTAAAAAATTATTCCCATTTCCATTCCTAATTAATGGTACCTCAAACGAATATTTTCAATGCACACTTCTACGTGTAGCTGTCCTGGGAAAGTTTTGTCAATTTCTACACTATCCATATATCTCAATAAATAATTATGCATACAAACAGAGCCCTGCAATCAACACAATAATTACCACTATTCATTGTTAATAAAATGAGTAGTCGAAAAATAAAGATGGAATAATTTAAAATGTTAATAAAAATAATTATAACATTTTTTTTTTAAAGTGACAAAACTTTTACGTTCACCAAACTTAATATTTGTTCGAAACGCATGTGTCCAGCACTGGGCCACGATGGACACGTGATCCACAATTTCATGTGATCGAAGTGTCGCTGGATCACGATCGAAGAAGGCCGCTAAGATCCTCTGCTGATTAATCGACCGATTCTTGGAACCACGAGGCGTCATCGCGCGCGAGCGCATCTCTCGTTCTTTTATGTAAGAGGCCACGGTAACGAGATTACGAGGTTGAAGTGTCGGTGCATGCTAATAAATACCGCAACTCGCTGGTGTGACGCAGACGAATCGGTTCGTTTTTACCAACGAGTTCTCGAACAGGTTGCTTTTACGCGTTGGAAACGCGATCGCTCGGAAATTAATTGTCATCGACAGAAATGCATAGTCTGGTGGAAAGAAATTCTATGCCTAAGCACGAAACTAACCTCAATTATTAATTTGTTTTTGATCAGTTAATTTTGTCAACATTAAATTATACATACTAATTTATTACATAAAAAATGGGCAACAAGAATTTTGAGTAAAGAAAATAGATTTGAGTTTTTAATTTGTTTGGTACAGAATGATTAATTAGGATTCGCATTTTATTTCAAATTTTGTTTTTAAAGAATTAAAGTTCAGAAGTTTGGAGCCACCTTCTAGTTTATATCATTATTCAATATTTCGGTATTTTTTTATAGGTTAGGAATTAATATAAAAAATTTTGTACATTTTCGTAGATTTTTTAACGGAGAAATTTCCAAGATAATTGAATTCTGAATCCTTTTTTTCTTTAACTCTTTGCGGTATATATTGGGTAATGCTTTCTGATTTTTATCTGGTAGTGCACTTCCCGCGTTTTTTGGGTCAGCCATGTTTGAACAATACATAAGTGCGCATAGCCGCCATATTGCTTATGAATGTGTTATCCATTTTATATTACCGTGACTTTTTGAACTTTTAAGTTTGCAAAAAAAGATTCAGCGTCATTCTTTTTGAAAACGAAATTCTTTGTGCAAAAAAGAAATTATACCAGAGATTGGACTTAATTTTTCCGAGAAAAGAGGGGCCAGGCACAACGATTGGTCCATCGTTATTGCTGGTGTCCGTACACTCATGCATACCTTTGAGGAACGCGTGGAGAAAAAAATTGTTTGAATTAATGAGAACTTCAAAGATTCGTATAGATTTGCATACATGATTCTTCTACGTTCTTGTGCACCCTTTCAGGACGGATTAAAATTGTCTCTTTAGCAAGCTAAAAGAAGCTACTTCCTGGGATGAATTTTAAAAAGAGATCAGCTTCCGCTACAGTATTCCGCGGCAATATAACGGGTCTTTCAGCTTTCAGCAACAATGGCGCCATTAACGATCAAGATATTTCAAAACTGGACCCACAGTGTGAGCACAAACAAAATGGCGGACATTAAGCTGCAGTTTCCGTGAAACAAATGAAATTATGCTGTACTCGTCGGATAAAAATGTTTCTTGTAGAATTTTAAACGTGTAAAAGAGTGTCGTGCCGATTGTTCATGTTATTTTTACTGTTTCAAGAAAACTGTGGCAAGCGTGAAATTAACAGCAGTCATTTAAACGCCATTATTAGGTCGTTAACGACTAATAATTATTCAAACGTGTAATCAGAAATTCTCACGGAGACGATATAAAAAACCATTCCAACGGACGTGTCCCTAACGATGCATCGAACTGAATATTGTTTTCCTCGAATCGAAAAAACTAACACGAGATCAACTGCAAAACATCTGAACGAAAATTACCCTCGTTAAATATAATGAGTCGCGGAATTATTCGTATTTTCTGGATAACTGATTTTAGATAATCAATACCTTTTTCAATTGAAACACAGCAAGATGCAAATTTTCTTCGTTAAATAACAAGTAAAACGAACGTTTTAATTAATCTTCCGGCGAATGTTATAAAAATAATTTCATACGAAATAAGGCTACATTAATAAAACGGTAAATTACAAATAAATAAAATCGTCAATCACAGCAGTACACCTGTATAATTTCTTAATAACGGACAACATAACCTCAAAAACCGTTCCAAGTGAAAGAACACAAAGCACTTAAAAGGTCAAGAAGCAATAATTAATTGGGAGACCATTCTAACCCGAACCTAACCTGAACCTAACCTTGCTCAAACATTTCATCAAAGAGTTAACCCAACGATGCTCGTCAAAAAACCAAGGGGTCCAAAACGAGAAAGAAGAAACGGGCAACGAGGACACGAAACCTGGACAAGATGAATCCACCTTGCAATAATGGCGTGTCGGATCGATATCGTCACCCTGTGATCGGTCTCTGCCTCGAAATCATGATCGGCTGAGTAGCTCGCCGCTCTCCAGAGCCCCCTCCGATTGCAGCGTCGATTCGTTCGAGCGGGAGAATTAGCAGTGACACGTAGAAGGGCACTCGATCCCCACCAGAACGAAAGAGAGAGAGACGGTGAGGGAGAGGGAGGAGGAGGAAGAAGAGAGAGAGAGAGAGAGAGAGAGAGATTTATTAGTAGCCGGATAAAGTTGGCGGCTGACGGGAGCGGCGTGACGTCTAAATCATTCAGCTCGCTCAATAATGCAGAAACGCGACGCCACCGCCGTCAGGATTTGGGTCAGATCCCCGAAATGGCCGCGACCTGACCCCGTCCAGGGTACAACGATCGTCAAATTGAACGGTTCCCCTGAGTTCGTCGAACCCCAACCGGACGCCTAGCTGCTCGCCTACCTGGTGGACGTGTTTTTAGGTGACTGGTTGAAAGTCATGATGGCGTGAGTAAACAACTGGACAGTTTCGGTTAATCATGCTCTTTTAGCGTCTAGAAATATCCTAGGGCTAGTTAACAATTAATAAGTAACAGTAAATGTAAGTCTAAATTTGTACAAACACAACTGAGATAAATAGGACCTAAAATATTTGTTTCACCCTATATATATCATAATATACACTTGATATATTTAATATATAGTGAGTATAATAATAGTGAACTGTATGGTAAGTAGCAGTATCACTATGATTTTCAGTTCGCCATCTTTACTTATGGCGAGCTTCCTATTTCTGCCACTAGATGGATTGTACCACAAGAGCTTTTTCGCTAGTCCTTGGGTAACCATTCAGCTTCTTATATAAAGGAACTCTGACTATTATCCCTACGTCTAGGAATTTTTTAAAAACTTCCTTCTGAAAATCCCTCCAGTCTCTTTCGATGGCGATGAAGATTCTTACGGAAAACCCTAAACGAAACTTCCCACTACGTTTCCCAACCTGTCTCGTGTGTTATCGAAATGTCTAGCGTTTCCTATGCAGAGCATTTTAGAACCGAGAAAATTGCAGAGGACTGGGTGCAAGTGTGTGAGTGGCTCGGTGAATCGTTCGAGTGAAAAAGGACATTCGTGTTGGTTGGACTTTTAGGAGAAAGGTACATGGTACAAAAGTATCCTGATTCATAAAAAATCTAGGTGTGTTTAAAAATTTTCCTCTTCTATGACGTGGACTATTATACACGTGCATGGTGAAAGAACGTGGCGCAAAAAAAAAGTTCTTTTACAACTGACGATCGCCAGTGTCACGAAAAATGGAAAAACGACTGTAAATTCGCGATCACGACACAGGTAATGAAAGGCTCTGCTTACTCGAGTAGTGATCCTCCTCCGATATATCCGCTGGTTCCGGGGTCGAGATGTTTTCCTGAAACAAGATGCAAACGTGTCGTTAGCAACGTGCATATCACCATTTGCATATACATAGTATCTCAGAATAGGTGGTCCAAACGAACAGTATGCTATTCTACGTACAAAAACGAGTCGAAAATGTAAAATAGAATTTTTCCGTACAACGTTCCATTCTCGGGATAATTAAATTTAAAGTTTCGTATAATGTGCTCGCAATTAGTCGTGATACAGTTTAGGAAATTTTATTTTACCCTATTTTATTTATCACATTATGTACTCCAAGACTGCAAAACAAGAAAAGAATGTAGCCCTTTAAGTAATCTACAGAATTAACATACAAATTGTTAGAGGAAACAATGCATAATGGGATCCATTAAAACACAGAGGTTAAAAGCAACCATATTCCACAAATGTTCGAGATCGAATATCTCAAAAACGAAGCGTCCTACGAAAAAATTTTACTCCACATTTTCGACTTATTTTTGTACGTAGAATAAGATGCTAGTATGCAAATTTCCGAATTTTCTCATTTATAATTTTCTGTTCTATTTTTGAAATGGCAAGTCTCAAGAGAACATTGTCGCATCTTTTTTATTCGTAACAGATTTGCATATTAAGCGATGTTCTGCAGTACACCAGAGTCCAGAACAGAAATGCGCCGACTCTATACAGAACCGGTGGCAGCCGGGTAACGCGAATCCGTAGAAACCGGCGAAGTGGGTCGGCTTCCCGGGAACTCGATTATTGAAAAAAATGAAGAGGCCGCAAGCCAGGCAAGCCTCACGGCACCCGCGGTCGAGCGTGTACAACGCTCGGTGTGTGTCCGACGCCGTTTCATGGAATCGCGATTGTCTTCGTCCGCGATTGCGCCACACAGCGGCGCGAAACGCACACCGACAGCACACTCGCTGCAAGTGCTTTCCGTACACCCACGGAACGGCCGTGGACTTTATTGTCCCGGATCGAGAGCTGGCGGCGGCTTGCGGTTCGTCCGAACGCAAATTACTTACGCCTCGGCTCGGCGACGTGGCCGTGGGAGACACGGGACCGAGAGAGCCTAGGCACGTCGAGAATCTCGGATCGATAGCGTAACGCGGCGAGCCGCGGGTAAACCGAGAACCGCCTCTCCTGCCTCCAAAGTGACCGCCGCGGCGTTCATGTCACCGACGATCCCGATCGTTCGCCGCTAGGGCGCCCACCGTTAGCCCATTAAGGTGTGCAACGTCGAATTCAACGTTGTTCTATTCGTATCGTTGGACGTTGCCTTTAGTATTCTACTTATGCATCAAAGTATGAGGACTTCTTCGCGTTAAATAATGAGAATTTCTCATGCTTAGTTACCTAAAAATTGGCTACTGCTAACATTTTACAAGCCCAATGCCCTAATATCCACCTTCAACCTTACAAAACGTTTATGTTATGAATGTCCTCTCCTAATGTCCACCTAGACATCATGAAACCACTACCTTTAACCTAAATAATGAAGATTTGTCAAGTCTAAGTACGCAAAAGCTAGCAATCCCTAGAGCTTAAAAAGGTCCAATGCCCTAATATCCACCTTCAACCTTACAAAACGTTTATGTTATGAATGTCCTCTCCTAATGTCCACCTAGACATCATGAAACCACTACCTTTAACCTAAATAATGAAGATTTGTCAAGTCTAAGTACGCAAAAGCTAGCAATCCCTAGAGCTTAAAAAGGTCCAATGTCCTAATATCCACCTTCAACCTTACAAAACGTTTATATCATGAATGTCCTCTCCTAATGTCCACCTAGACATCATGAAATCTACTACCTTTAACCTAAATAATGAAGATTTGTCAAGCTTAGGTACCCATAAGCTAGCTATCCCTAGAGCTTAAAAAGGTCTAACCTCCTAATATGGACTTTCAACCTTATAAAACACCCATATCCACTTAAATCTCACGAAACCAGCCTATCTTAGACCCACCCAACGATTATCAATCCCATCCAATCATCCTGACAACCACCTCGCAGCGTTTCCGTCATGGAGGTCACGGTGTCCTCCCATAGACTATTTACTCATCACCATCGGTCCTTCCCTCCTTTATCCAGGGCTTTCCGCTGAAACGAGCGGCGGTCGGTTTCGCAAGGCATGTGCACAGCCAGTGGCTGGGCCGATCGAGCGCGGCGGCTCTCCTATCTGTGTCAGGTCTCGTGTTGCAACCGGCAGAAGGTCGACCGGTATACGCGCCGCGGAGAGCACGGCCAATTGATACCGGGCCGCGACTTTGTCCAGCGGTGCTGTAGGACGACCAGCACGACCGACTTGCAGGCGCATACCGCGTTCTGCAGCCGCACAAAAAGCGTCGCTGATGTAACCGAGAAATTCCGGCCGCGCTGGGGGGACCCGGCTCAGCCTCGATCGGATCCGATCGCGGAAGAATCCTGAAATGGCGGCGGACGAACCCACGGGATCGTCGATCCTGCGGGGTACACCTACAGTAGCGGACAAAAGTTTAAGACTAAAGAGTCAACGAAATTTGCATTCTGTGCTAATTAATAAACAGTGTTCTACCATGATAACAATAAAAATAAATGTATAAGACAATATCTTTGCAGCTATATTCTCTATTGTCCCCTCGTCTTAAACTTTTGTCCGTTACTGTAGTCCCTTCGAGTGAGTCACAATGACCGACTTCGATTTAACACAGCGATAGGTTTCCTTAAACGGAGTTTTATGTTGCCGGAAAGGTATTGACCGGAGACACTAATTAATATGCAGCTTTAAAAAGAAGTAGCGTGCAGTAGAAGTACGAATGAGTCAATAGTTCTTCGAGATCTTGGCTACTCCACGATAAATGTGTCATGGTCACATATAACGTGTAAGAAGGGCCCAAGGGCAAAGTTTCACCAAGTACAGTGAATTTTCTTGAGACCCACGAGTCAGGTGTGGCCATCTGTACCCAAACTGGAATTGGGCCCAATGGGACTGACTAGGTCCCAACACGAAATTTTCTTTCGACGTGCTTCGATTACCTCGCAAGGGTTATCCACCCCAGCGTCTCCCTTTCAGCTGCCTCGCATCGACACGATGTTTGAATGGTGGAAACGGGAATGGTAAATTATTGGTCTGTCACTTTTCAAAGGAAGTATTCGTGTCAATGATCCTTTTTTTTTCACTCCCCTCTTCCGTTTCCCTTTTCCCGCGCGTTCAAGGGTTGTGCAATTCACGCGATACTAGTAGGCGGAAAGATTTATCGCGGCTGGGGCCCGGCAAATGGGTTAATGGATTCACCTTTTATTCGTGATCTGGACTATCAATTCGCCGCGAGATTTCTATGGCCGCCTCGCGTATGCCTTTTAATTGTTTCACTCTTGTTCTGCGTTCGGTTCAGCTCCTGCAACGTGGCTGGCGTTTTGCTCGAAGATTAATGTTATTTGATGTACGACTGCGTGATTTTAAGGGATGGATCCCGATCGCTGCGAGGATTGTATATTAAGCAGCACTGCAACTTAATTAGTGCAGCTCGGTGATCGATTGACCGCTCACTCGCGTGAAACGGCTACGATCAAAGACACTTGGTTGAACTGTTTCGTCGATTAAAATGTGCACTTCGAAATAGATAAATAATTAACTACTTCGAATACTTTATCACTCTCGTTTCACAAACAAAAACTCTGCTTTGTATTCAATTGAAATATATCCTTTTCAACTAATTTTGAAACATTATAAGGAAATTTATATTTCTGATGCAGTTGGTATGAAATACAAAATTACACAAAATTCAACAGTCAACCAACGAAAAATCATTTATTTGTTCAAATAAAGTTAATTTTAGTGATAGACATAACATCTTTCGAAATAGAAAGGCAATGATTCGTAACAGTTTACTTCGTCCAAAATATCTATTTGCCTGAAGTTTGCCTGAAGAAATGCGATATTTCTATAAATAAAATTTTGTACTACCCTTTAATTCCATTTGCCTGAAGATTGACTTTATTTGCCCTAAGTTTAATTTCATTTGCCTAAAAATTAACTTTATTTGCCTTAAGTTTAAATTTATTTTCCCAGAGTTTAATTTCATTTTCCTAAAGATTGAATTTATTTGCTCTAAGTTTAAATTTATTTTCCCAGTTTAATTTAATTTGCCAAAAATTTAGCTCAATGTGACAACACTATAAATAATACCCAACGAGTACATAAATAAAAATTTATAAAATTTTTGTTCCCCTGGGCCAGTACAGTCAAAATGATACAGAGTCGAAGGATTAACGAAGAAAACATCAAAGATTAATACCAAAGCACCATCTCGGCGGGACTTTCCCGTTAGAATCCGCCCGCACATTCCGCTCATAATCGCGAGAAGCAACGATCGGGAAGCATCGGCCACCGAACCGGGTCTGCTTTTAATAATCGATGGAATTTATTGGCTGACTCGCCTCGTACCTTCGTCCCCGTGCCTGAACTTGCAACGGGCCGGGGTTATTTTAAGAATCTTTCATTAAGAATTTAATATTAGCCGATTCCATCAGGTAGCGATCGGTACAGGCTCCCGCGACGTTCGTTTCCGGTTCCGATTACGTCGATACGATGAGAATCTCACCTTTGAACAGGACTTAATAATCCTGAGCGAGCCCAAGCATCTCTCTCGCGTGGTTGGAATTTAATTTGTCAGAGAGGAGATTTTCGCGGTAAAAAGTGGATAATTTATTTTGGGATCATTTTTCGTTCACAATTTCGTGCAATGTCAAAGTTTGATGTGAGATTTAATGGCACAAAATGGTCCAGACAAGCATGGCATCGTGGTTAAAATTTGGTGAAGGTTTGGCGCCAAATTGTAACCAAATAGTTACTAGGGTTAAAAGAGATTTTAAATTTTCGATTTCTAGCTATTTTCTGACGTAACTGAACTATTTAACATAACCTAACTATTTTTTAATTTCAATTTCTGAATAATTTGAAGATAATCCCAAGCTAAATTTCCATTTTTCAATTTTTAACTACGTTCTGACGTGACTGAACTATTCGACATAACCTAACTATTTTTCAATTTCAATTTCTGAATAATTTTGTAAATAATTTGAAGCATAATTGCAAACATAACTTAACTAAAAATAATCTTCAGGTGTAAAGTAGAGGTTAGGTTCTGTAAAGCTCACGCGTTATAAAGATGGCGTTGTACGAGGTTCAGGTTTCGTACAAAATGTAAGGTTATGTTTCGTAACGTGCTTATTTAATCATATAAACAATTATGCAATTCAAGAAAAAAATATTCTATTTATTCCAGAATCCGTATAATTATAAAATCGTAAATTGTTAATTAAGAATCGTACATAATTCATAAATTTCCAAACTAAACGAATGAATATTTTATCCAGAAATTAATAAATCGTTTTATACGAGGGCTACCCCTTGTTTCTTAATTCGAACGTTTTAATTCCTTAAAAATTTTAAACAATCCAGATTTACGTTCAATTTTTTTCCAGTGATCCGTCCGCTATCATCGATAAGCATAACCGGTTACGTTGCTCTGCCGGCATCCCGTGATTCGTTTTTAGAATTTCAATTAGTTTAATCCGCACGACCTGTCCCGGCTTCCACGATCGTTATCGCGATTAAAATTCGCAGGCATCCGGGAAATGCGAGCCGAGGACAAATTTTTAGCCGGACTACCTACGTAATTAGCATAAAGCAACCAGTTTGTGCAAAAAAAAAAAGAAAGACGAACACTTTATGTCATCTGCCATGAACCACGAGAATATTGCTTCCGGAAGACGTCTCGTAAATTATGCTTTAATCTCAAAAGTTTTGTTTTAAGATAAGTAGTCGAAACTGCTTATCTTAACACAAGATTCAATATGGATGCCGATCTGGATTAACACTAGAACTATCGAGAACCAAAGTGAAATTTGTTCGATCGAGAATTATACGAAAATAAAAAAACAAAATGGTAAACGCAAGAGTAACCAATTTTTATTTTAATCTTTTACAGAAGATGTTAGATAGTGCAAAATAGGTTAGGATCACAAATTGGTTACCTTGACCGTTCTGGTAGTCGTAGTGTTAAACGTTCACAGACATTCTGCGATTAATAAATAAGAAAGTATAGTTACAGTGATCGACTCCACGAGAGAGGGTAACCTCCGACTTCGTTTCAAGCTCTCATCAGTTACGTTACCGATAGCATCCGCCACCGACCACTAGAACAGAAATACAGCAACGATTCAGCAATTTCGAAGGGCGTGCCCCACTTTAGCCAAAAATTATGGCGGCCTGCGGCGACCTCGTCGAACCTAACCCGAACCTAACCTCGTAAATCATGCGAGGGCGGTAGACGAGGTATCCTGAGGTCGCAGGTACTAATGAACAATGTCCTCTGGTTTTCTCTCTCTGCCTGCTGTTCGTCTTCTCTCTCTCTCTCACTTATTCACTCACACACTCTCTCTTTCTCCCTCTCTCTTCCTCTCTCTAGCTCTCTCCTTGTCTCTCTCAATCTTTCTCTTTCTCACACACATCCTCTCTCTCTAACCCTCTCTCTTCCTTTCCTTCTTTCTCTCTCTATTTCTCTCTCAATATTTCTTTCTCACACAAACCCTCTCTCTCTCTCTTTCTCTCCTACTCTCTCTCCTTCTCTCTCTCAATATTTCTCTTTCTCTCCTTCTCTCTCTCAATATTTCTCTTTCTCCCACACACACACTCTCTCTAACTCTCTCTCTCTCTTCCTCCCTCTCTCGCTCTTTCTCTCCTTTTCTCCCTTTCTCTCTCTCTCTTTCGCCCCGTCTCACCTACGCACGGGCCGCCCCACTTCCGGCGGATGTACCCTGATAAATGGGAATCTCGGCGAGCGCGCGGCCGGTCAGCCGTATATACACCTACGACGGAGCTGCGGCGAGCGCCGAATGAGAAACGAGCCGGGAGCGGTGCTCGTCTTCGAGGCCGGCATCAGCAAGCAGAAGGAGAAAAACGAGGGGACGGGGCTGCTCTCTTGAGCGCACCGCCGCGCCAGAAGGAAGCGACGAGTTAACGATTTCACCGAGAGACCAAATGCTCAAGGGGGACCGAATAAATGCCTCGACCAGGAGCAGCCGTGTGTGGTCCCTGGCTGGGCCCAGTATTTAGGTAACTCGGTGACTCGCTAAGTACTCGACGATTCGAATGGGTATCGGTACCAAACGTAGTATATTTGCGATGAAAAAATCTTAGGACACCCGTTATGCTTGCGTTGGATTTGAGAGAGAATCACGTGATCGTTAGAACATGGTTTAGATTATCGAAGAAGGTTAACGTTAAATATTAAATTAGAAATAATTAACCCTTAACACTCCTACTTTTAAGTGTGAATATCAATTGGCAACTCGAACTTATTCTCGTCATATTTTGATTTACAAATTTTCAAGTCTCAAACTTTAAACGCTACAACGACGTGTAAATAATAATATTAAAGTCATTCGAAACAATCTTTATTCATTTCAAAAGTAATATAATTTTGATTAGAATATTTATGTTATTAATTATATTGGTGGTGCTTGAGAGGCACACTTGGAGCCATAAGGGTTAAAACTTTATAATTTACAGCTACATTAAGATTTCTTTAGTGTGAATATACTTCCAGCCCTGCTTGGAAGTCTTAAGACACTATAAATTTCATAATTTACACCTATGGAAGAATGGGAACGTTCTAAAAATCTTTAGTGTTAGTATTTACGTATACAGTCCCGCCCAAAAGTTTCGAGGCGCCTGCTATAAAATTCATAAGTAACGCCATCTGTTAAAGAATAGAGTCGTCCTAAAATTTTTCGATTGGATTGCTACTGTATTTAACATCATTAAAAATTTGACTTTTTAGCAAGAGTGTACCTCTTCCGTCATGACTTGCCGCTAACAGAATTAATCGCGTCGGTGTTTTTTAAATTTCCCAGAAAATAAAGAAAAGTAACCAGTCCCCGTCAGCGGTCCGCCGCTCGAAATACAGCATCGCTGTTGACGAGAGATACCTACGACAGGATGACGAGTAACCTCTTTCCTCCGTCTGCTTCGCGCCGCGTCCGCTAACGCAGCGGTTTCAACGCTCTCCACCCGAGATCTGTATTTGTCGTGTACATTAACAGCGTGACAAGCGTGCGTCACACGCTGTCCGACCGCGTGAAACGACTTTGTCCAGCGAGTCTCAGGTAATAGGGTACCACAGTGAGGGACGAGGAGGTGGCTAACGAACGCGCCGGAAAAAAATCGAAAATTCCATGGCCACTGTACGGGTAGGGTAGGGGAGGGGAGGGGAGGAGAAGGTGTACGAAGGAACAGGATCGGTAGGAGATCGGGTACTACACGCGTCAGAGGACCTGAAACCAGACCCATAAGGGAAAAGAAATTGTCTGCAGCCAGGGGCCACAGATGAGGGGAGGGAGAGAGGGATGGGCACACGGTCAGGGAGATACGGTTGGAACATTTGTTTAGTTGGCTGCAATTAAGCCACTTGGCGGCAATTGTTTGTCGCTCAGCACAGAATTCCGCTCCCACCGTGCGCGGGTACGCAGGTCATAAAGCGCGCGTATGCGTGGCGAGCGCGCGCCTTGTGTTGTACCAACTCGCCACCAACACGGCAATTCCAGACGATAAAGCGAAGCGAGTTGCCGGGGTTAGGGGTCAACCGGGTCCAGTAGCCGGTGTCCGACCAATCAGCGAGCGGCGACCGGCCGGACACTCCGCGAGATCGGCTCGGACGATTGCCTTTTGTCTTGAGAGCGCGGCCCTGCAAAGGCGGACGCCGATGAATTGCGCGCCGAAGTCACGCGATCAAGCCGAGGCAGCCTGATCTGAACTTTTATTGGCTACGACAGATCGATCGATGATAGGTCGAAGCGGATAGATCGCGGTTACGGGACTACCGAATTCTGGGAGTGAGTTAGAAATCGCTGGGAGAGGTTATGATACCCGTTACATCATTTGGGGATGTTATAGGGACTTTTTCGTTCAGTGGGTTATGCAATAATTTTTCACAGCCACGCAACTTAAGGATCAGCGAATTTTGTGAGCGAATTTGAAATCGTTGAGAGAGGTTATGATTCGCGATACACCATATGGGGATGTTATAGGGACTTTTTCGTTCAGTGGATTATGCAATAATTTTTTATAGCCACGCGACTTAAGGGTCAGCGAATTTTGTGAGTGAATTAAAAATTGTTGGGAGAGGTTATAATTTGCGTTACACCATTTGGGGATGTTATAGGGACTTTTTCGTTTATCGGATTATATAATAGTTGTTTACAACTATGAGGTTTTTAGAACTAGCCAATTTTGTGAGGGAACTAGGAATTCCTGGGGAGGTTATACTTTGCGTAATACTATCTAGGGACAGTACAGGGATTTTACTGTCCTGTATCTATGCATTATTATTATTAAAAAAGAACTATAAGGAAGGAACTACTATATCTCGCATACGCTAACTGTAATGCTTCCATTGATTTTCGAGCCACGCTGTACATTCATATTTTGTCCACTATTGTATTACCTAATTCGTTAAGGTGTAGTAACAGCATGTACAGACAACAATGAACCAACAACATACAATCTAAAACCATTCGCGGGATAATACAACAGGTCCGCTCGTAAAGCATTCACGAAAGGTTACATGGTCCGCCAGGCGTTTAGGTCGGGCTCCGGCCAGGAAATAAAAGAAATTGGGCCATTAGAACTCGGGAATCGGTCGACCGGTTGATTTAGTTAGCCGTTCTGGCCCGCTCTCCTGATAATGGGCAAACGATCGTGGCCTACCGGTGATTTCAGCACCGTGTGTTTTGGCCCGGGGTGAAGCACCTATCGGCGATTCTGCTCTTTCTCTCTCTGTCCTCTCCCGTGCATCTCACCCCGCCTGCTACTGCGGCGAGCGCCTCTCAATTTCGGCTCATTTGCCTACCAAATCCGTCGGCCTATAAATACACGGCTGCTCCAACGGTGAACGGGTCTCAAGGTCATCGGTAATTACCTCACCAACAACGCTATGCCCTTGTGCCAGTAGTCCTCTTACTCCTTCCCCAATGACAGGATCGATTTCTATTGTTCCCAGCGTTGCACTCGGTTGGCCCTTCGTTGCAATGTGTTTACTTGAGAATAACTTCAGGGTATTTCGCATACAGGGAAATTTATTCGACGATTCGTATTCTAGTTATTAATTGCCCCTGAATATTTTTAGCCACATGTCTTAATAGACGTTAATCTCTGGGAACAAGTGACTGAAGCCTAGTTACTTTAGGTAAATAAGAACCGGACCACCAACCAAGAAGAATTCACTTCAGCTTATATACCTAACACAGGGATGAATCACCCTGCAAGCGTCTCTTTTTCCAAACAAGACCAAACTGAACGCTCTGCATGCTCTCAAACGGTCTCCTTCGAAGACCAAGATACCTAAACCTTTCCCAGTACTGGTGAATCCGTGAAAGAAAGCAGGAGGACACACCTGCAAGCCATCACCGAGGACTCCGCGCGAGGCAAAAAAAGGAGCTGGCTTCCAACGCTTGGAAGACGGTACACTATCGGCCAAAAGTTAGGGATCACCGTCTATATCAAATATCTCACTGATCTTTCGTTTCATTTGAAATCAACACAATCTTTAGTTGCAAGCATGAGATTAAGGATTACCCTATCATATTTAACCTTCCATTCTCTTTTGAAAACCCTCACTTATTTATAATACCCATAAAATAAAGCTGTGGTCCTCAATTTTATAAATCCTTGTCCTTTTATCAACACATTCGACGAAAAACTTTCTTAAAATGACCATTTTGATCGAGTAGCAGCAGAAGTATTGTCTGTACCCTGATTAGTCAGAAATGCAAACAAAACGACCAACTCGACTCTTTATTAAGACAGTACAAAGAAAGAAATGCTACGATCCTTGATTTCTCTCTCTACCATACTCTAACACTGCACAACGGACAAAACTTTGTAAGCGAAGAAACCTCAGTTAAAATACACAGCCATCTTAAACTTTTGCCCGTCCCTGTACCGCACCATCCGTTCTGGCTGGCAAAGGATACCGATCGTCCGTCTCGCGGAGCATATTCGTCGCAGAGAGAGAGCAAGAGGACCAGCGCAAAGCGAAGAAGCGCCAATACTGGCGTGACGTCATCGGGAACGAATGCTTCGTTCAGGTTGCGTCAGGGGGATCCATGACGATCGTCGGAGCTCTTCTGAGCTGGAAGGAGGGGCAGGAGAAGGGTGGGATCATGGGTGGGAGGCCGGGGTCACCGTGGTTGCCGGGATATAACTTCACACGTGTGCGGCCCCAAAAAAGAGAGGTTAGAAGGAGACGCGACTGCGACGCCGGAGGCGAACCTCGGCTCGAGTCACGGGAAAATAACAAGCCACACGGACAGAGGCCGATCATCGGCTTCTTATTGCCCGTTAATCGCACTACTCAGGTGATAACGGCTATTTGCACTTCTCTGGCGGACTAACCTACGGTAGACGTGGAAACTTTCCATTTGTGGTGGGGAGAAGTTGGGACTGGTCATGAGATATAGTTATCGATCTTCGTTGTGTTTACTTTTCAATATTTATTCGATCTTATTATAGTTTATAGTGGGAGGCCCGTTTCATTGTAATATAGGTTATGTGTGTTATATGTTCTACTTTTTAATACTGATTTACTGAAATATTAGGTTATCCCAAACATGCCTTTTGCAATTTGCTTGGCATTGTTAGTTTTAATTTCAGATTTTAGAATAATTGTACCATAAAATTTATGAAACTAATTAAAACTAACCTATCCCCAAATATTACCAAACCAATGACAATCAAAAGAAAAGTAATTTCATTGCCACATGAAAAAAGTGCAAACCAGCTTAATTGTAGTTCTAGTATTCGCCACCAAAACTAACCTAACCCCAAATATTACCAAACTCAATCTTACATACCAAACCAGTGACAACCAAAAGAAAACTAATCTCATTGCCACGTGAAATCAAGTGCAAACGAGCTTAATTATAGTTCTAGTATTGACCACCAAAACTAACCTAACCCCAAACATTACCAAACCAACCACAACTAAAAAAAAAAGTAATTTCGTTTCCCCGTCGAAAACAAGTGCGAACGACGTTAAAGCACAAGGAAAATCTAGAATTATATTGAAGAAGGCGTAAAACTAAGCCAACAGCTTCTGATGGCCTAATCGTGAGGCGCAGGCCTGCCCCGGCGCTAAGTAAAATGGCACGGAGGCGACGTCGGTTGTTACTATATCAGGCGACAGGCGTGACGATATCGTAAAGTAACGTCGCTGTTTTCCCACCGGGCTCTGCCGCCCGTATTTTCGAGCCGGCCTGCAGTTTATCCAGCACCAGTCACGGATGACAACGGTGCACAGCGTGGCCGGTTGGCTACCTTACTTGACCCCCGCACAACGAGGGACAATTGGGTGTAACAGTCTCCCATTCGTTTGTCTGTCCGTCCATCCGTCGAGCCGTTCTCGTCCCTATACAGACCCGTTCGTGTTTCTCTGAATCCACGGCCGTGTAACACGTTCATTATGCCCGGGGTGCGCGTGCAAACGCGTGTACACTCTGAACCCGTGGAAGAACACGTGCGCTGGACATACGACTGTGGCCGTTCTTCTGTTTGCACGTCTTTCGGGTGGCTTTGACTTCCGTTAGGTATCTTGAACCCTCGTTTCCTACTTCTCCTCCCTTATCTTTCATTCTCTGTATTTATGATCATAACCTATGAATTATAAAGTTTATAATCCATAGTAATCGTAATCATAGGCTAAGGATTCTTTTACGGATTTTTGGGAAATTTAAATATGGCGAAAAGCGAAGGCAGAAATATGCAAATTGTTCAAAGTAAAATGTTTAGAGCATGGTTTCTTAATTTTCGGTTGGAGAAGTATTAGGGAGTTGTTGAGATTACTTTTTTTTAATTCAAATTTATTTAATTTTTAGTTAAAAATTTGTAATATGTCAAAATGTTAAGTTAAAATTTTATTTTAAAGTAACTATTTTTTTCAGTGCTTTCTTTGTTCTTCTAAGAGTCACTGTTTGCTTGGCTATTGTAAAAGGGGATGGAAGTTTCAAAAATGGCTGAGAAACAGATTGTTTTACAGTGTAAAATAAACTTCTTTAGGTGTGCTTACAAAAATATGAATTTGCATAAAGATCTTATCTAGAGTCATTGCGTGTAGTTGTGCATTGAGTTGACTTAAGTTGAATTGAACTGTGCTCAGTACAGTTTATATCGGTTAGGCTAAATTGAGGTGAATTTAGTTTAGTCTAGACCTGTCTAGTTTATTTTAGTTCAGCAGATTTGAGTCCAGTTGAATCGGGTTGAGTTGAGTTGAGTTGATAATGGTTCAGAATAACACTATAATGGCCACAAGACAATAAAACATTCATTCCCCTTATTTTTATGATTATTTGAGATCCAACTGATGAGACAGTGTCAGAGAAATACTATAGTATAAAATATCAAATAGTATAAAAATATCAAACAAAATTTCCTTGCGATAGAAAGGGTGTTTTTAATTAAAAAATTACAAAATTTCATTAAAAAATTGTATATTTCACAAACAATAAAATAAACAATTTCCTGCTACATTACAATCTTCCCTTAAAAAAAAGTCACCTGTTATATTACAATCCTTCCTAAAAAAAATCACCCGTTATATAACAATTTTTCCTAAAAAAAGAAAATCACCTGCTACATTATAATCTTTTCTAAAAAAAAATCACCTGTTACATTACAATCCTTCCGAAAAAAATCACCCGTTATATAACAATTTTTCCTAAAAAAAAGAAAATCACCTGCTACATTATAATCTTCTCTAAAAAAAATCACCTGTTATATTACAATTTTTCCTAAAAAAAAAACAGATCACCCGCTATATTATAATTTTTCTTAAGAAGATTTTTCCATAAATGCCTCAAAAAAAGGAAGGAAAAGGAAACAAAGTATACAATCCTCCTACTTTACACTCTCACGTTCAACACGGGGCGTCCTCGAGCACTTGTTCGTTTTTTCGGAAGCACCCCTTGTATCGAACACCAATCGACAAGGCCCGTATCAGCGTGCTCGTGCGCGAGCGTATCGCATGCTGGAGTGTTCACGGCATTCGGCCACCGGCGAAGGCAACGCGAGGGAGGAGAACAGGCGAAAAAGAGGAAGAGAGGATGGAACAACGTGGATTTCGAGCACGCGCCCTACACTATCCGTTTCCGCCGTATGAACGCGTTCGATTCGTTCTCTTCAGTCGCGTCTCGCGCTACGAGCAGGGAATGCGCATTCCTTGCCACTCGTTTCTCCTATTTACAGTAACGGACAAAAGTGTAAGACGGGAGGACAATGTAGAACATAGTTTTATGGTCTGCAAATATTGTCTGTGCATTCATTTTTATTGTTATTGTGGTAGAACACTATTTATTGATTAGCATAAAATGCAAATTTTGTTAATTGTGCTGTTTCTTAGAAATTAGTTAATTTGATAAACTCTTAATTATTAATTTATTTAAAATTTATAATTACATTATTTTATTTATTTATTAGTTCACAATGTAAACCATAATTTTATGGTCTGCGAATATTGTCTGTGCATTCATTTTTATTGTTATTGTGGTAGAACACTATTTATTGATTAGCATAGAATGCAAATTTGATTTATCATACAATCCCTTAGAAATTAGTTAGTTTATAATGTAGAACATAGTTTTATGGCCTGCAAATATTGTCTGTGCATTCATTTTTATTGTTATTATGGTAGAACACTATTTATTGATTAGCATAGAATGAAAATTTTATTTATCATACTATCCTTTAGAAATTAGTTAGTTTAATTTCTTAATTGACTCTTTGGTCTTAAACTTTTGTCCGCTACTGTACGTATCTATAATATTTTGATTCTCCTTTTTTTCTTCCCACGTGAAAATTGTTTTTTCTTTCGATGACTCAACCGGATGGCTTTGACTATTTCAGTGCAACTTAAATGTATGTCTTTTTTTCACGACTTCATGGATTTTAAAAAATATAGAAAGTGAAAATTTAAATACAGTTCGAAAAGTTTGAATTACGTTCGATTACGGAAATTAGATGGAATCGAAGGGATAATTTTGACTGTTACAGTGCAATTTGCATATACCTCTTTCTTCATGATTTCGTAAATTTGTAAAAATGTAGGAAGTGAAAATTTGAACCCAATTTCCAATCGTTTCATGCCAAAGTTTGAATTACGTTCGATCACGGAAATTAGGTGGAATCGAGTCAAACTAAATTAAAATAGTATTCGTACGAGGGCAAGATGAATTAGGGCAAATTAGGGAACAAACTAAGCTTCAGGTCTGGCTTCAGTCACACCCGGGGTATGCTGTGAGCTAAACTTTGATCTTGACTCGAGTTAGGCTTACCGGCTACATCGCTAAAGCAAACGTTGAACTTCGTTTGGCGGGCACAAGCAACACGCACGGCGTTGAATTAAAATTTATCGTGTTTACGTTAATTTGAAACCGTTTCATTGATATTATCCGGGATTTCGTAACGTGGATCGATGACACGAGAGAGGGTCGTGTATCGAGAATGATTCGACGGTTGTTAATCTGATTTTTTCGCAATTATCGAGACTCACTCATTGAAACCGTTCGGGGTTTATAATTAAACGGGCGATCTTAAATAATTTTCGTGATATATTTTGGAATCAAGGCCGTGACCTAGAAATTCTCCTTGATCTCCTGACTTCTGCGGCTGTTGCTGAAACATCGTGCTAATGTTTTTATCTGTTCTCATTCTGTGCTTTTTTTTTCTCGCTCCTCGTTCACAACTGCTGTACGCATGATCCACACGAACACATGATAGGGATTTGATAACGGCGACGTTAACGAGAAATCCAGACGACAGGGGAACACATGTGGTAAACCGATTAATATCGATCGAATCCTCTCAGCAGCGAACCGCCAGACGATCCTTGACTTCGTTCGTTTCCAATTTTTATTTCGATTCTTTTCTTTTTTCTCTTTAGACACCTTCTGCATCCAAACACTTGAAATATTGGTACTGAATACCTTTTAAACTTTCCTAGTTTGTTCCCTTTTCGCTTGTGAGGTGACTTTTGGTCAGCAAGTAGTAGTTTCACAAATTTTCAGATTTTAGTTAATTTTTTTATTAGTTAGATCCAGAAGCTAAATAATCATATATGTAAATTTTAGTATATCACTTTTTCCAATTTTTATTTTTACACACCTGCATCCAAACACTTGAAATATTGGTATTGAATTATCTGTTGAATTTTCCTACTTTGACCCCTTTTTTATTTATCCCTTTATTGATTGCCAAGTGATAGTTTTACAAATTTTAAGATTTTAGTTAAATTTTTTATTAGTCAGACTCAGAAGATAATTAGTAGTATATGTAATTTTTAGTATATCACTTAATTAAACTAAATGAAGTTTAATATAGGTGAATTTTAATAAATATTTTGAGTTTGAAAATTTATATGATAATTTCCCAAATTTCCAAATTTTAGTTAAATTTTTTATTAGTCAGACTCAGAGGCAAAATAGTCATATATGTAAATTTTAGTATATTACTTAATTAAACTAAACGAATTTTAATATAAGTGAATTTTAGTAAATATTTTGAATTTGAAGATTTTTGGAGCTAGTATCATTAGACGACTAACAGTTGAGTGCAAAGGGTTAACACTAGAACTAACTACTAGTTAGGGTATACTTATTGGAGACAAAAAAATACGTAATATAAGGGAAACAAATTTTAGTAATCATAGTAAATTTTCAAATGTGTAGGCACCACGGTAAGTTTACCACGTTTCTATGAAAAATTACAAATGGGGTCATTTTGACCCCCTTGGTAATTCTTGCGTTAACAATAAATACTCAACCGTTGCAATTCCAAATTTTTCAAATTTGTATAAGGGTAACAATTTTATTTTCAATTTTTAGGGGTGGCTTTAAAATATCATAAACGATTTATTCCATAAACGGAAAGAGTTTAAGATAAAGTGTGATAAAATGCAATTAAAAGATATTTATTGCGGGTAATTAGTTTTGAATATCAAACGAGGCATCTGAAAATATATTAATTAACGTGTAAAAGATAGATTAACGTAAAAACCCTTTCACTCGTGATCATTCTTACAGAAAGTGTTTCATAAATCATTGAATATAAAATGATCCTAATTAAATTTTTAATTGCACGCAGGGAGGTTCATTTATGGCTTGCTTATGGCTCCCCATGAGGCTTCTAAATAACGATACGCTATTCCAGGGATAACAGTCTTATCTGTTGTAACAAAGAAGAACAGTTTACGGTATTACCAAATAAGGCTTTATTCAATGCTAAATCACGATAGAGGGGAACAAGCCAACAGTACAATTCAATTATGCCAATTTTTCCCACAAATTGTGCGTTCGATGCGGCTCGAAAATTCGCACGTACGAGCATACATATTTAGGTTTATTAAAAGTATCCTCTATTTAGAACTGTACACAGGAAGCATCCCGATGAACGAATGTTTATTCAATTTTTCATACACACTCATGAATATATATATCCGTACGATTTTCGAACCTGACTGCTTCTTCTACTCTGAAATTCAAAATAAAAAGGCACATATACCGTGCTGGACATAAATTACACAGTCAATTTTACTATTAACGTAGAGAAAAGGCGACAGGAACTACCTAAATGTTTCAATGCTACCATTTTAATTGACAGGAGGTTAGGTTCAGGTTAGGTTCGAATTAAGTTCTAACCATTTAGCCTTTCACGCTTGAAATCATCTTTAAAAATTTCCAACTGTAAATTGCGAAAATTAAACAGTACCAAAATTACTTATATTTGCATTAATTTTCAGTAGCACACCTCAGCGTTGGGATACCATATTTGCATCAATCGAATTATTATTAATGTTAATAATACAGTTATAGATTCATTTAATTCAACACCTTTGTTTAAACAATCAACTCTTAGCATGCCATTTTAATTTACTTCAATTTTTAATTCTACCTTTTATGTAAAATTTCCACCTCCCTATATCACTACTATCGTTTACCACACTAACAGACCATTTCCCATAAAAATAAATAAATTAACGAATAAATTGAAATTTACTAAATTCCCTTAAACAGGACTAAAAATTCCACCTCCCTATATCACTACTATCGTGTACCACATTAACAGACCATTTCCCATAAAAATAAATAAAAAACGTATAAATTGAAATTTACTAAATTCCCTTGAATAGGACTAAAATTTCCACCTCCCTATATCACTACTATCGTTTACCACACTAACAGACCATTTCCCATAAAAATAAATAAATTAACGAATAAATTGAAATTTACTAAATTCCCTTAAACAGGACTAAAAATTCCACCTCCCTATATCACTACTATCGTGTACCACATTAACAGACCATTTCCCATAAAAATAAATAAAAAACGTATAAATTGAAATTTACTAAATTCCCTTGAATAGGACTAAAATTTCCACCAATGTAGGTTAACGACTATTCCAACCGTGGCGCTTGAACATTTGCGAAACGGGTATCATTCGAGCGGCAGGCAGTCGCTTTTCGAGTACAAAGAATTAAATACAGGGATGAACTACTAGAGACCTCTGAAGTGTTCTAAAACCCCGCGCTACCTGCGCGTAACGTGGTGCCCTGGTTCTTCGTCGGAGGGCGACCCACCTTCCGGTGCATCGGCGACGTCGAAATCCGTCGTGCACATCGAGGGAAGAAAGCCTCTTTCCTCGTGTGCTCGTCACACAAGCGTCGAGGGTCCCCTCGAGCTCCTCGCATGCGAGACTAGGAGCCCAGGCCTGCCAACGGAATATTATACTTGGCGATGACGCGTACGTACGCGAGGAGGAGACCTGTCTCGCTTTCGTGTCGCAGCTGAGCGAGAGAAACAGAGTGGTGGGGGCGAAGAAAGGAGGGGGGGGTAGAAGGGGGGCATAGTCTGAGAGTTTAAAGGAGGAACAGAGACGAGTCACACACAGAGGGCAAGAGTAAAAGCACAGGATGATAAGAGAGAGAGAGAGAGAAGATTGGGTTGTGGAACTCACTATATATACATTGTATCGTCGATTCTTTTGAATTTTCCTTTTCATACGGCTACACTGTTATTTAGAATAGAGACGAAGGAAGGAGCACGAGGTCGACGAAATGAATTGAGAGAAAACGGGAGGGGGTGGGTGGGAGGAGAATGAGAAATTGAGAGTGGAGGGAGGAGAGAAGGGAACGAGGGGTGAGCAAAGCGAAAAATTGATGCAATTAAATAAGAGGCAAGAGAAGTCTAGGGAGCAGAAAGTGGTGGGGGGGGGGTCAGGGAAAAAAGTGGAACCAAAGTAGGGAGCATAATAACGCGGAGGAAGTGGCTAGCCTGTGTGAGAATTGGCCAGGATTGTAGAACGAAAGAATTGGTGGAGGAGGTGTACCGAAAAATAGGGAATTTTTAGTGCAGAACTGCATAGCAGGGAACAAAAATTGGAGAACTCGAGGGAAACAGTAGAAGGGAAATAAAAACCAGAGGAAAGAGAATAATAACCACTCTGTGCTTCGATGGAAAAGAAAAATACGTTTTGAAAAGGTTAGGTCCGCGCCCGAGCGACGTTTACGGGTGGCCCTAGGGATACTGGGGGAATTCTTGGTAGAAATCCGACTGCGAGAAAGTAAAATGCGCTCGTCGATAATAGCTCCGTCGTTTATCACAGGCGGCAAGGTATGCCAAGGACTTCCGGGATAGCTTTAATCGATTCGAGCGATTGGAGATAGGTATGCTGGTATGCCTGCGCTCGTGCCGCCGACTTGGCACGGGATCTAGGGAATTTTGGGCAGCGATCGGGTCAAGTTCACTGTCAATCCTCGAACTTGATCCAGTTTCGCGTGATTTTTGACGCAGTTTCGATCTAATTAAATCGTATCTCTAGAATTATATTTTGTGTATTTTATTGAAGCTTAAAAAGTTACTATTTTTAGTTACTTTAAATATTATCGTTGAACATCCTAGTAATACTGAATTATTACGTTGTCGCAGTATTATTCTTTCCAGGATTTTAGTACTTTTTGGTTCTGTGATGTCTTGTTAGAAAATCCTTTGATAAAAAATCTACTAAGATAAAGAAAATTATTATTAACATTGACAATATAAATTATTCTAAAATTCGTCGATCAAAAATTATAATATTTCTCCTGTGTTCTACTGTTTATATTTGTCACCACTGTATGAAAATTGTATTCTACTGTTTACTAATGGGTTTTCGTTTCCCGTTTAATTAATTAAACAAATAAATCAATATTAATTTGAAATCGATAAACAATTATCGATGAAATTCAATATGGCGACAACTCTGAAAGTAATTCCAAGCTGATAGTCGACAGTGTATTCTACAAGGTGTACAAAACTTAAGGGACACCCGGTACGTGATCCCCCGTACAGCGCGTAATTGCAAAGTTCCCTCCAGCGTTGACCCCCGTGTTCCGTCGGACGACTCTGGCGCAGAAATCTCAAAAGCTGATCATACAAGACATCCGGACGCATTTCCAGCCCGTGGCCACGTGTTATGTGTGTGCTAGTGCTTGACGAGCCTTGAGCAGCAGGCTGTCCTTGAGCCGGATGACCAAACACACACAACAGGACCGGTGACACCAGGGGAAATGTGTCTCGAAAAGAGTTGAAGATCGCTGAAGCTGGAGAAAAATGGGTGTACAGTAACTCACAAAACTCGACCAAATCAATTTTCCTAAAACAATGTTTAGTACTCCAATCTTGTCGACGTTTAAACGTTTTTAAACAAAGAGGATAAGCATAAGATAAGATAACGATTGTACAATAATTAAAATCGTACAATAATTATAATACAGGAAAATGTTTGATTCATTTTGTCAGTTACTGTACTTCAAGCAGGTACAGTCGGTCACAAAAATGTTTGCACATGATTTCAAACACAAATGATAGAATCTTACGTTTGAATATCAAAGACTGAAATTGAATTTTTAACAGTTTGATTAATTTTGTCAGTTACTGTACTTCAAACAGGTACTGTCAGTCACAAAAGTATTTGCACATGAGTTCAAACACGAATAATAGAATCTTACGTTTGAACATCAAGTACTGAAATTGTTTTTTTAACAACAATTTTTATTTTGCTCGAATGTTTTTGTGAACGACTGTACAGAATTCAATTGCTTGTTTCTCGCAGCTTTGGAAATCGCAACCAGCTCGTTGGAAACGTTACTGGAAGAGGAGAAAGCGAACGCTGCCAGAGGTCAGTCCTGGCTGCTTATCAGCGTTTGCCCTTTGCTTCGTGCGCCGCTCGACCGGTGCTCGATAACGGGACGCAAGGCGTCGCAACGCGGACCAGGAGAACGAACGGTGCTGCTCAACGGAGACGAAGATGAATTTCGACGAATCGCGAGGCAAACGTTGTTCATCAAAGTGAAATTAAGTACATTAGGCTGCAAGGTGCTCCAAGTCCACAAAATTAAATTAATTTTAACACTAGAACTGCTAGAGTGATAAACATCACTGATCCATAATTTTTCAGGGAATTTTCGTAAGGTTACTAGGATGTACTTTTGGAAAATTTTCATTGTTTCCTGTAGAAAGTATAAATAAAAAATTGTTCCCCTTATTATGTAATTTTAAATTTGATTTTCGTGATGCTAATAAATTTTAGTCATTGCCAACTATAGTATTAATAATACCTACACAGGTTAATTGTAAAATTAGTAACAATAAGTTACTAGATAATTATTTTGATAAATTAATGAATAAAATTTGGTTAACATCAGATAATACATTTTTCTACTTCTTATTTTGCTTATTTTTTTGATCTTATTTAAATTTCTGAAAATTAAAAAATTGTTGCACTTAGTGATAAATCTCAAAAAAGAACCAACCTAATCACAACCATTGTATCGTTCAAGTGTAAGAAACGCTAACAGTGAATTCATACATTTTTCATTGGAACTCATTATTCTCCTCCGCCCTTAAAACAATTCTGAGCAGGAAATCGTTAAAAAAAGGAGCGCAACAAGTTGATCCAAGTTTGATACCGGAACACGACAGACTTCGAGAGTTAAATTCCTAGTCTTCCCGATTATCGGGTTTCCCCTTCCTCTTCCTTTTGCATCCTCCTTTCAGCGAACTCTCAGAAGAATATACGAACGACACCTAACTATCAAAACGACAGCAAAAAAAAATAAAATGTACTACATTAATTAATTGATTAATTTTTTTGTTGCTAAAACCAAAATTATCTGAGCTATCTAATTATAGTTTTCATACGAAACACCTGCAGAAAATTACAAATTATTATTTAATAATTATTATAATAAAAATAACTAGATGATCAGTTTCGTTTGAGACACATAGAAAACTACAATTACTATATCTTTTAGGTTATTACAAAAATAGCTAGACGATCAGTTTCGATTGAGACACCTTGTATATTCATGATCATTCGCATCTGCGACCTCTCTGTGGAAAGCATAAAACTAGAACGATGTTTAACAATGAAAAGGGTGCTAATAGAGCGAACATCATAAGTATCATAAATATTAATTACATGTTCCTGTAAGGCGCTTGGAACTCACGCAACGCTCCAGATACAAGCCCCACCTTATTACATTGATCGAGCCGACAAGACGGTCCATCAAGACTATCACTGGAGGAAACATGTCAGCCCGAGTTCGACGGGAGCACATATCCGACACGCTCGAATCGCCCTCCTTGGCCCCCTGTCTTCGATAATAATCGATTAACTGGGTTGAGTTTCAGTAGAGAGCCTCTTCCAAGATTAAATCATCAAAATTACATTAATAATTAATCTAATGTTCTTATATGAGTTGCGCTGATAAAATAAAAATAAAAGGTACAACGATTTATAGGTTATAGGTTATAAAGATACTTCGACTAGTCACAAATGGAAACAGGCTTTTAGATTGATTACAAACAATTACTTATAGCATACACTAAGTTAAATATAGCATAATCTTGTAGCCCACAAAATAAATTATGGTATACAATAATTTCTACGAGTAATGAAAACAGGCCCTAACGTGGACCTCAATGCGTGTGCGCGGAACCGCATCGCCTCTCGGTGTCCAATCTATAAATCGAGAGCTACCATCGTTTTGTACTTCGCTAATTGCCCTTGAGAGGGATCCGTTTTCCAGAGTCTAATAAAGACCCTGTTCCCTGTCTCTGTCTGTCCTTTACCTGGCCCGTTTCAGTACTGCCAACGAAAAAGAAACAGATAAGGAAAGAAACTTCCCTTTCTGCTCCTCATCCTTATGAAGGAGTACCTCTTCTTTTCTTAACTCCTTGGTCTCGAGTTGATCGCGAATTGGAATCCGACACAGAGCGAAAAGCTGAACGAAACGGTGAATACGAAGGGGAGAGAGAGAAAGAGGGAAAGAACCAGGAGCAGCCACCGTTTTATTTTGGCATATCGCGAGGAGGTGAAGAGGGAGAGAGAGAGGATCCTTTTTATTTCTCCCGCAGCACTGCCAGCCAGGCTCGCTATAAGGTATTCTATGATGGTCCGTCGGTTCCAACGGCGCCCCTGCTAAATGGAATACGACCGGGGACGGGTCGACCAGAGCGAGAGCAACAGAGGAAGAGGTAGCAAGAAGTGTGCAAGAAGAGGAAGAAGGAGCAGAAGAAAAGGAACACGACCACAACGACCAAGAAGAAGAGGAGACAGCACACGGTGGGGGACCACAGTCCATGCAACTCCCCTTCCTCTTCAAGAGGTACCATCTTCTCCCGGCTAGACTCTTTATACCCTCCGTCCCTCCGCAGGATCATTGCTGCCCCCATTTTCCCTGGCATTGGGCGATTTTTTCGGAGGCTCTGCCAATGGAGTGAGAAAGAGAATCGACTAGTAGTCGCCAGGCTGGCAAACGCTCCGACGAATAAACCCACACACCTATGGGGCCTCGCAGAGGTCGATACACGCACTCCTCTGATCTGCTACGCTCAGCTTTGCTCTCTCCAGGGAGGACATGAGGTGCGGGTTAACCAAGGGAGACGGGTTTACGTGTACACGCACTTGCGGGAACCGGGAATCATGCTGAAAGCAAGTACAGGAGTGTCTGCATACCTGTATTGGGCTAAGGAATTTATCCCTGCACCTATCATGAGAGGTGGACTCCTAGGGTGACCATGCGTGGGGTATGAGTTAGGATTCGACTGTACTGAATGCAAGTAAGGTACGCAGGCTTACATGGAGAGCTTGGAACTACAGAGATTAGAAAGTTCAGCCTATTGGGTCAGTATTGGGTCCCTAGGTTGGACAACGTACCCTGAAAATTCTATGCTCAAGGCAAATTCACACTGTCCGTCCAAAAAACGAAACCGTAAACTGTGACTGCTAATACGTCGCGTAGGGAATTCGTTCAGACACGTTACGTCTCATTGTCCAAACCGTCTTATTGTTGAGCCGTGTCTGAACGGATAGTATAAATCGACCTTTATCCGCGGGAGGACCTGGTCGCGCTGCCAGGCGTATCCGCACGAGGCTTTCTGGTATCAGGAGCAAAACGGCCAAGAGGAAGAAAGACAAGTATACGCGTGGAGAGCCAGCAAGAGAAGCCAAGAAAGTGGCGGCGCGGCATGGGGGAGGGGGGGAGTCGTCGTTGGGCGGTTGGGTCGAGGGGTTAGAGGAAGAAGAGACGAGAGACGGTTCTGCGGGCAGAGCCGAGGAAACGACAGGCAGGGGGAAAGAGGAAGACAGAAAATCGGTAGGAGAGAACTGTTGGGAGAGTTGTATTGAGAAAGGAGGAGTAGACGGCGGCAGCGGCGAAGAGGGGTGTAGGGGAGTGGGCGGAGGAGGCAGAAAGAGCCAGAGACGCCAGAAGTGGGAGTCAAGAACCCTACAAGGAATTAAGAGCTTATTCGTAACAGGCACCGTGATGAAGATCCTATGGCCCTGGGGGTGGGGCAGGGAGGGGGCCGGAGGGAGGTATATATACCTCGGCTCTCCCACACCGAGAGAGGATCTTTGGAATACCAATCAACCGGCTAATACGTTTGCCCATGCGGGCGCCAAATTGCCTGGGACAACAGGCCCTCCGCGCTCCAACTTTCCGCCCCTCTGTTGCGCGTCAACGTGGGCCTGTCCCCCTGTTCCGATCCGGCCACCGGGAACGAAGGATTTGTAACGTGACCAGAGTGGAATTCGTACGTTTCCAGTTTGAAGAGGTTGAAGTGGTTTCGACGAAACGATTTGTAATTTGTACTACAGGGTGGACAATGTGTGAGGGAATTTGAGAATGCACGATGTTTGGTTGCTGTTTAGGTTATGGTCAATTTTTACCCCTAAATCCAATACATGTTGCATGTTGAATGTTCGAATGTTGGAAAGTAAAGGAATGTACAAAAATATCAACAAAAAATGTGTTTTAAGGTATTGATTGGAGCTACAGTGTAGTCTGATGGCTAAAGTCTGATGTCCTCTGAGAGGGGGCAGCCCAGTAGCCTGCTCGACTCAAGATGTCCCGACCATAGAGCCTTAACACTACAACTACCAACAATTATAATGTACTTATTTGCACGGAAGAGATCAAATTGAAAACAAATCTTTATTTATATTTTTTTCAAAAAGTTATAATAAATTTTAGAAGCTTTGCCATAGTGAACTTATAAGGCTCCTATGAATAATCATTAATTTTCATTTTGACTGCTCTGGTAGTTTTAGTGTTAAAAAGTTGAATTTTTAAAAATGTGCAAAAATAGAATGTGCGAAATTCGAAGGGCGCCTGTACTATTTATTTGTAACCATACCCAAGTTAACCACACGTTTATTTATTTTTGTTGGATTTTGACGTGGTTAGGGACAATATTTTTAATTTAATGGAGAAATGAAAACCTTTTAAATTTTAATGTTTAATAATAATAATAACATAGATTTAATTAATAATTACAATAACGTTTTCTTATCTTTATCTTAATTTTATGCAATCTTTAATTTTACTTTCGTTTTATCTTTCTTACTTACTTTCTGTCTCAGATCTCAAAAACGAAGTGAAGATCATACCATACAGCAATCATTCTTGCCAACATACTTTCATACACCACATTCATACCAACCATTCACACTAATTGTTCTCAACGATTTTCAATCCGTTTTGGTTTTTCTGTACGATGCATCTTTATATATTTTTTTTTTTTTTGCTTGGAATGGAAAGATTCGAGAAAGTGTCTTTGTTGATCCGAGGAAAAGTTCGTCATGATTCAACGTCGCCATGAAAAATGCCGCCGTTTAGCCGCGATGCGTGCCGGGGAATCACCGTTTCCCTTTGAAGCCATTGTGCTCTTCATGACGCCGGCTCGTTACAGGTCTTTGAAGCACCTCTTCGCGCCAGAACGCGGCGAGGTTCGCATAAACGACGCGATCAGGGGACGATCAACGAGGCGGCGCTATAACGGCGTGCCGAGTTACGACGGAGGCTTAAACTTTTACCGATCCAAGAGTGTCTGGCGTTGTTTTTGCTCGTTTTAAGCCTGGCAAAATCAGAGAATCCAGAAAGCATTCGATACTCCCCAACGTTATTCACAAAACCCTCTCCAACGTTATTTCAAAATTATTTTATTTTTAATCAATCAAATTACCAAACTGATTTATTTCTTCCCCTGTGACGAACATTTTCCCTTCCAACACAAACAGGCAATTTATTAACTGCAATAAAAGATCGTTAAACTAAAGTAATATTTTGGATGACGAAGTGCTGACAAAGCTCGACAAAGCAGTATTTTTAAGAGGTCATCCAGAATCGCAGGAAAATGGTATTGCCTCGCACCAGCCACCCTATGGGAGGGGGTTGTACGTCACGACGGAGAACGATATTGGCTTGGTAAGTTCGCGCGGGGGTGGCCAGGCAGCCTTAAAACGGCAGTGAGATTTTATAGGAGTTTATCTTGTGACGATGGGAACGTTGGACGGGAATGGAGTCGTTCGAGACTGCTGGCTGTATCCGTAGCCAACGAGGACATGGAAAATGCCAAGGAGCCGGAATTACGGAGGGACAACGAGGCTGACGCGATCGAACGACCTCTGGGTACGATGATACATTAGGAAGAATTAATGGGTGGGAATATGAGGAAAGAGCAAGGAATTTCGCAAAATAGCTTTACTGAGAGAATGGAATCATTATTCATATTATTCATAATAACCGTATAAATAATTGGTTTGCATTATTTTAAGAATATACGATATTTTGCAAAATTATTAGAAAATTTCCTATTTTCCCCTATATGCGTTAAATATGCTGTTTAATTTAAGTATATATCTTTTTCAGTTATAAAATCAATTCACAGCTGGTTTGGAATCCTTCCCTGGCCAGCAGTGGGGACGACCTGCTAAAACTGAAGGAACACCTGCGAGGTATTAGCATAGCTTGACTTATTAACAAGGCTAAGTAGCCGTCAGGAGATCCAGATGAAAGTTTCCAACGGACGGTCCTCGCGAGATTCCCTGCCTTAAGCCATTGACGAGGCTGCGGCCGTTAGTAATGGAACCAGAACACCGTAGCGAAGTCTCGCACATTCCTGGTTTAACGAACCGTCTCGTCGTATTCAAGGTCTCCTTCATCAATCGCGCTGATCTCCTCGAGGCTGACGCAGACTCGTCAAAATACGAGACACTTGAGACAACATTCGGTGGCGCAACCCGCTGTTCGTTTTAATGGTCGAATTAGATTAGGCAAAGAATTAGATTAGTCACTAGAATGGGAATATCCATGTCAATTCGTTCTAATCGGCGCGAAAATATAAACGAAGTTCAAGTAATCCGTAGACTTCAACTTTTGAAAGTTTTTAATTGATCAGTCAATTTATATCCTAAGACACTTTCTTCTATTCCAATTCCAAGCATCTAGTCTTAAAAACAACTAAAATTCAGCCAGAAAAAGAAGAATAGGAAACGAACAAAAGTAACGCATCACTCATAGGGATCAGTCGCAGCGCGACCGATCGGAGGCGCCACGGTGATTGGTGCGCATGTAAGATGCGCGTACGGTATCGCGCGAAACGCGAAGGTAACCCACGTGACCTTCCCTCCGGGGAATCCCCTTGGCGTGGACCGCGAGCCGCGCGTCAGTCGCCCGAGGACCGTCAGCGCGTTAACATCGGTGCGTTGCAAGATGCCGGTACTAACGAAACGTAGTACCATACAGATACACTATTAAAAATTAAAACACCCAACTTTAATCCACAATACTAACTGATATGAATCTTTATCATTAAATGTAATAATAAAATAATTCTTTACAAAAGTTTATTATTAGAACAAACACAATTCCATTTTTTGAATTATTCCTCACTTTTTGATAAAAATTAAACGATAGATGGTCTTGTACATTGAGAGACATTTATAGAGTATCACTGAATTCCCGCAATTTTTTTTATCCAATTCAACTCTACAATCCCGACTATATATTCGCGAATCCCCATGGGCCAACGTTGCAGGGGAATCACCGTTCACTGAACCGTTGCTCTCCGCCCAGAACGAAAGACGAGGAGAGGGAGAGGACGAAAATTGGCGGGTGGGGGGGGCGGACTGTACACGCGCGTGCACGTCCGAAACTCAATGAACTGCTATCGATTAGCTGCTCATTTTATTTCTCGTTCGCGTTCGTGTGGCCGACTCGTTAAACGCTTCGAGCCCTCCTCGCCTCCCCCCCGTCCAGTCCCGTCCCGTCGTCGCGTCTCATCATCTGCGTTTTTTTTTCGCAGGGGTAGGGAACCGAGTCACGAGGGTAGTGGGTCATGGCGCGATTTTTTTCCCCCGGACCAAACGGGGAGAAAGCAGGTCGCGCGGGATGCTTTACGATGTCCTCTGCCGGCGGCTCTTCGCCTATGGTGTATTGACCAGCAGTGCGGCTGCCGGTAACCATGCGGGTTTTCTAAACAGCTGGGCCCAAGTAACGGGCCCGGATGTGCCTGGGTCTGACCTGACGGAGAGCGGCCTGGCAAGGAGAACGTATGAAGTGACGCGTGAAATCTTTTCTTACAACTGTGGTTTACTTAAAAACCAAAATTACTTAGAAAATTGATATTAACCTAACACAGAAAATGAAGAACACCTTCAAAATTAATTTTTACATCATTTAATTCTTACTACTGCGACGATCATTACTATAAATCGTTTTAAGCTTCACTAGATATAAATAATTATATTTTTATGGAAAGTTCATTTTTTAGCTAAGCATATTTCTAAATTATACTTCTTCTTGATCAAACGTAAAGTCAGTCGACTAACGTCGTACTGAATTAGCAATTAAAACGAGTGCAACGTTACCAAACCCCTCGCAACAGATGAATAAACTTTCTACTACTCCCATATAGTAAATACAGGATAAAAAAAAGAGTTCCATTCAAACGGTCCGCGTGAATCAACTAATTAACCCACCGATGTTGAATCACATATCAACGCGAGCTTTCACTAGTCACATTTCGTAACCGCGACCAAACCAAATATTTTACAAAGCCAACAAAGCGTACTCGATGACTACTCGAAACAAAAGAAGACTCGCTGCCGCTAGTATTCGGTCACGTGGATGACCGAGAATCATCATTTCGAGGAGTTCGACCAATTCGCGGTTCGACTCGACCAACAATCATTCGATTTGGCCAGAATCCAAGCGTGGTTCGAAAGAGAGACCTCGAGCAGAGGTTAGGTTCGCATGGGCGCGCTAGGTGGCGGCGCTGGGGGGCGAAGAGGTGGAAGAGGTGGCCGGCCGCGTGTCGAAAGGTGTGTTGTACTCAAACAAAGTAAGATATAATTAGACGGGTAGACGGCTGCGCGGCTGCAGGAAGCCCACGTGTGAAAGTCGTTCGCAGAAACCACGGTCATCGCTAAAAAGATCCCCAGGAGCACGGGAAATCGCGCGCTTTCTACGACTTTTACCGTTCCCGATGCACAACGCTCGCCGCTGCGCCGAAACTAACCTCCAAAATAGAATGTCCCTCCTCCCCCCCTTGCCCTGTGTTCCAGCTGTTTTCGACAGGCCATCTCGAGACGCCAGCTGAACAGTTTTATGAAGTTGGACTACGTACTTAAAACGTGAGTGGGTATGCATACCTGGTGGGTCGTGCAAAAGTGATGAAATTGTGTTTATAAAAATGGTTACAACTTCCGTTTCATTGAATTTTATCGTTGTCTCTGAGTGATCCTCAATGTTCTGGGGCTAGGTTTAGGTTAGGTCCACATTGGGTTCAGTTAGATTATAATTGCAATATACAGGGTGAGTCATGCAACTATATCAATTGAGTTTTTTATTCGCGAACTATTTGTTGAATGAAAAAATATTTTGAACGAAAATTGTTTGGTATCAGGAGCAACGATAATTTTTTTATTCTTCTCGCTTCCGCTTCAAATATTTTTTAGTTGCATAACACGCCATTGTATGTCGCATTCCACGATAAAGAGTTTATCTTTTATAACCCAAACTTCGTTTCCTTCATAGGAAAGAAAATTATACCAAATTAGAATTTTTGACTATAGGTTATAAACCTGATGCTAAGAAATACAGTAATTACTATAATAGTATGTCAATAGCGAGATATAGTGACAAATTATAAATAATTGAATAGGTAAGTTTTAAGTCATGTTATAGAGGATTAACAAAAATTTGCAGTAATATGTATGATTTCGTTTAAATGTGTCTGGTGTTGTAATTTCACGCAAAAACGTTGGATTTTCCGGGTGCCCGTGTTTCCCCGTTTCGAAATGTCCCTGCTACTGCCACGGCCAGCCACATGAGAGCTGCTGAGGTCGAGACTCATTGTCAGAAGTCTTGGCGTCTCTCGAGCGAGTGGGCGTCACTGGTGATGGAACGTCTGTCGGTAGCTCACCGTTTCGTCGCTTCTCCTCTCCTGTTCGTGCGCGCGTGTATGCGTGGCAACGTTTGCGGCTCGCTGGCAGCCACACGCACCTTATGCGAACGGATGCACACCTACTGCCCACGTGGATTCGCGCCTGATCGACGCAGCCTGCATCATTTCAGCGTTGAAACGCTGCTTTGCTCGATTTGGCAGCGATGCCTTTGTCGTCTCCAATGCGAAATCGTGTAAAGGAATAGTTGCAGTAAATTGTACCAGGATAACAATTTTAATTAAGATGTTGGAGTACCTTATTTTATAAAAATAAAACAAGTTGGACAAGAATTGAAAGGAATAATTCTATATTATTCTTTTTTAATTGATGATAATTTTTTTTTTTTAATGTAAATTTTATAATCTTTAGAAACCTAATTTTATTTGTAATGTTATATGTTCTTTCGTGAAACTACTCTGTATGTTCGCAGAATATTTGGACTGCGCAACGAAGGAAAATCCGTGTCGATGTATATTTAACCATCTGCGACAATTTTCATAAACTTTACATGCCACAGTCATCCGGGGGTCTTGCATTCATAACGAATGACATTGATGCGACGCATTGTCATGCGTCATCGAATGCGAAATTCCGTTTTCGAATACCATCAAATTTACACCTGACAGTAATCGTGTTAATAAAATTTTTAGATACCTAATATTTAAATAAAAATGGTGAATTCGTATTTTTGATGCAAAAAAAACGTTTATATAAATTTAAATTCCGATTTGGAATACCATCTAATTTACACCTAACAGTAATCGTGTTAATAGAATTTTTAGATACCTAATATTTTTTATCGAAATCAAAATGGTGAATTTGTTTTTTTAAATTCGTATTTTTGATACGAAAAAAAAAGTTTATACAAATTTAAAGTCTGGGTATAATAAAGTTACTTTCTCAGGTCCCTTAGTAATTTTCGATCCCTTCGAAAACTCTCGATTTCGAGCGCGACCCGTGACAATTTACAGCTTCCGGTGCGCACGGTGTCGTGATGACTCGAGGACTTTTCAGCCCATCGCTAAATCCAGCAGGGTGATAAGTAAAAAATACTGTTTGTCCCCCACCGTGCGACATCGCCACGGATTGTCTGCAAATTGCACTCGACCGGTGCGTCGTCTGGCACGGCCAGGTCGATGTACCCGGTGTTCAAAAAATGCGCGACCGACCTGCGTCACTGTCCGCCTGTGCGAATCAACTGCGTAAGTACAGTCAGGCTCAAGAGTCTACGTACGCCTACTAAATGTGAAATATTTAAGTCTTTGAGGCACATAATTTAAAAAAAATAAAAACCTAAGTGACACAGAATCTTTCTTAACATAAAAAAAAAATAGAAAGAAACATTCCATTCAATTATTAAAATATTCAACTGTTTCACTGAGCAACTTCAACTTTTCGAGGTGGGTTAAAATATATCCCATAAAAAGTTAAGTAAAAGGTGAGACCAAGTTTGACCCACCTAACCTCAAAAAGTTAAAGAAATAAACAAGTGTAGACTTTTTTCGAACCTAACCTGAACCTAACCAGGTATTAGACAGATTGTGAAAAACACAGTGATGGTTGTATAAATTATAAAATTCACTACGATAATTATTATAATAAATAAGTTTTATAGATTTCATCTGTACTAATTTTATGGACAATTTTATAAGTCGTGTTTTTAATTTATTTATGTGTTCCGGTAAATAAACGTGAGAAATATTATTTCTCAGAATCTTTAATTGCAATTAATAAATACGAAATCAGTGACGGTGGTATTTTTTATAAATATTGCAAATGTTCGAAATTAAACAGATGCACGTTAATTTTTGTGTCCGACTGTACGCACGGCGCACGGCAATCATTAGGCGCAGCCGCGATCCAGCCAATGAACGCACACTGAACACGACTTGCATCCACACCGGCACCCACAAGTGTGCATCGATCAATCTATCGAAAGTGGCAGTCGCGAGTCTTGGCTGATTTGTTCAACACGAACGGTTCTGTTCGTTCATTGAGATGTCGGAGATTCGCAAATTGCTTTCAGTTGAGTGGCGTTCGAAACGGTGGTTGCAGTTATAAACGAAGAATACAGTAAGATCAATGCTCGCGTGTTCAATTATCGAGAAGTAAATATACATATATCGTGGACGAATCATATTTTATAGGTTATCAGGGACCAAGCACCTCAACACATAATTTAAATAATGTATAACATTACTTAATAGTACTACATAATAGTACAGCTATTTTTAATGCATTTCTCGTAAATGTTACAAATTACAGCACTCTTTAAACAGTCTCAAAACCTACTGTAAGTTCTGTAGCAGGAATTTTTAACACTAAATTCGAATGATACTTTCAAATTACACCTAAGGAAATCTCTGAATCAACGAATTTTATTCATACGAGTACAATCTGATCGATTCTGAAAACGTATTCTCATCAGGACCTCGTAAAATAAAGGCAGAAGATTTACAGGGAGAAACGTTTAATAGCGGTGGCCATTAACTACGACACAAATCAGCTGAGAAGGAGCTGGCTAGCTGGTGTAATCAGTGATTACCGATCGCGCGACAAATCGTCGGTTATTGGTGCGCAGTGAGCATCGTGCTAGCTCGTTAATATCACTCTCTCTCCCCTCCCTGACCCCGGTGACAAGGAGCAAGTTCAAAGTCGTAGATTTCAATTAGCTTGGTCGACGTAGAGCAACGTCACAGCCAGAGAGTAAGAGAGAGAGAGAGAGAGAGAGAGAGAGAGCATTGTGTATGTGAGAGACAGAGGGAGGGAGGGAGAGAGAGATGAGAGTTTGAGAGAAAGAGAACAGTGTGTGTGTGTGTGAGAGAGAGAGAGAGAGGGAGAGAGCAGTGTGTGTGTGTGTGTGAGGGAGAGTGAGAGAGAGAGAGAAAGCGAACAGTGTGTGGGAGAGAAGGAGATGAGAGAGAAAGAAAAAGTAGTGTGTGTGAGAGAGAGATGAGAGTTTAAGAGAAAGAGAGCAGTGTGTGTGTGTGTGAGGGAGAAGGAGAGAGAAAGAGAGATGAAAGTTTGAGAGAGACAACAGTGTGTGTGAGGGAGAGGGAGAGAGAAAGAGAGATGAAAGTTTGAGAGAGACAGCAGTGTGTGTGAGGGAGAGATGAGAGTTTGAGAAAGATTGGACTAGAGAGAATTGAGAGATGAGAGTGAGAGAGAGAGAGAGCACAACCTTCTCACCAGTCATAATCGAAATGCAAAGCGGCCAGATCGATGATATTAGCTCTGATAGCTTATCTCGGGCTCGTCACGATAATGGAAAGGCAACGGGCCCCCGCGGGATCGTGATTGATGCAGCGGTGCACGGAATAAGACTGCTGCCAGGGGCTCGGCGATTAATCGCGCCTGTCAACCCTAATTCGTTATCGTTCCCCTGGCACCAGACGATGAAAGAGTATGGTGCCAGCTAGGTTAGATCATCGCATCTGAGATATGTCCTCTGGATTGGAGCTTACGTTTCCTTGTTGAGCCCGCGAAACGTAGTCTGGGAATCGGTTTGAGTTAGGTAACAGCGCTTCAATCTGTCGCCCTGTTAATTAACTTTAATATGTTTTTTTTACTTCATTGCAGTAAAAATATTTTTTGTATGGGGGGAAGTATGCGTGACTTATTTTATTATTGTAACAGAGGTTGGAGTTCAGAATAGGTTGAGAAACACTGGTCTACTGAGTAACTTTTTGCTTGGGACTTCTATAGTAGTTTAAAATTGCATTGTATGTATAGCAAATTAAATAATATTTACTGAATAATATTATTAGTGGAAGTTGGGACCAATTCTTATCATTCCCTCAATTAATGATAAACTAATTGCAGTCTGAAGTTTCAGTGTATTTTCCTAATTGATTCGACCTCTGTCTGGAAAAAGTAAAAACCTAACCTAAAAAACTATGCCTGATTCTACTACTAACTTAACCTTCTTAACCTATTATACTATATTATACTTGCTATACTAGAACCTTGGTCTTCGATCAAGCTGCTACGAAAAATTCGAATAGAATGACCCCCGTCTTATGATATACAAGCGCAAAAATCAATCATTTGCGGTGAACGAGACCGAGCAGAGGTAATCTCTCGGTCATCCTACACTAGAAAGCAACCGACCGGTTGATTACTATACTTTCTCTCCGTGCGGCAGCCCGACCGTCTCGAAACTTAGGTGTTACGTGCATCATCGGGTGGTGAGTTTAGCATAAAAATCTGTCTGAAACGACGCGGTACGGCCGCGTATGCACGCATTACCGGGTATTACCGTAACTGCCGCCTGGATTATGGCAATTTTCAATTTTACCGCGCTCCTAATCGACCCCTACCCCCTCTATCTGGCCTGAACGCGTCAGCCATTAATATGGTAGCCGTTGAACGATTGGACCGACGTGTGAACCAACGAATAATATTCTAAACGAACGCATTTTAAATATTTTCCCTTGAGAGGCAATTGTTAGTCGGCAAATGATAGTTTCGCAAATTTTCAGACTTTAGTTAGTTTGTTTATTAATCATATTTAGAGGTTAGATAGCCATATACAGGGTGTTCGGACGTAGCTGACTGAAAATTTAAGAGGTAACTCTATGCAACATTCTAAGACGAAAATCAAGAGTAACAATATTGCGTTTGACGCTTTGTTTATTAGTTATGAGCAATTAAACAAACGGACTCCTTTACCCCTGAGAGCAGGCAAATGGATTACACGGTAGGTAACCCGGTTTTTATTTGCTTATAACTAATAAACAAAGCGTCAAACGCAATATTTTTACTCTTGATTTTCGTCTTAGAATGTTGCATAGAGTTACCCTTTCAATTTTCTCCTAGCTACGTCCGAATACCCTGTATGTAAATTTCAGTATATTGCTTGACGAAACTGAATAACGTTTAATATAAGCGAATTTTTTTGTAAATATTCTGAATTTGAAAATTTTTGAAGTTAGTATCATTAGACGATTAACAGTCACCTCTCGAGTGTAAAGGGTTAAATTGAATGGTCAATTCGTGAAGCATAATTAAAAATACCTTAAGTAAACGTCTCCCCTCCCTTTTCCTCCATGATTCAATGTAGCACGCAGAGGTGCGTTCGTCGGTCATAGCTTACCTGCAAAGCAAAAGAGAACAGTTTTAATTGGGTGCAATATAATTATAAGTGTGTAGCGTGTACGACCAAGAATTTCAATTGTTTAATTACATTCAATTAAAGATCATAAAATACGCACGACTCGTTTGTATCGTATAATGTTGCAAAGTATAATTCGAAAACTTGATAAATTAATTGCAAAACATATGTTTATTACGATTTTCTTACGCTCATTTGAGCTTCGCACGCTCCACATACAAACCGTCTACTAACCACCGTAAGTGTAACACATGATTCATAAGGCCGTTTAACATAACAGTTAATTACAGGAATAAATTTCCCTAAAAAAGAAATTTCTCTCGGTGTGCTCGTACGTTTCGTGTAAACGAGATAAAAAGCTCGGAGAGAACAAATTAATTACGAAACTAACCAGCTCGTTAACTCTTACAAATCGGGAAGATTTCAATTAGGTCGAAATGATTTTTCAATTTCCTAAACCGAACCATACGAAATGAAATCGTGATTTTTATGAAGAGGAGGAAATAAACAAAATGAAAAAAGTTCGTGCAAGAACACGAATTCCGAATACAAACACGCGTGTCTGCACGCTCGTCGGATTTGCGCGGTCGATTTATCCGGGCCGTCAAATCCTCGCGAGCGAAACTCCTTTCGTCCCGGTGAATTCCGCGCGCAAAAACGAGCGAACGGTCGGCAGACGTGCAAAGAAACGGCCGTGTTCCGAATTACGTTCGATAAACGCGCTGATTTGACATATTTTCGTCGCGAGGCGGCTCGTTCTGCCCAGGTACTTACTTACATGGTCGTACAGGGTGTAACAGAAAACTTATAACCTCAAATAGTTAACCCTTTGCACACGAGTGGCGCTGCTATAGCACCCAGGAGGTTCGATGCGTCCAAAGTACAATATTTAATAGATTTTGTTATGTTCAATTCAAAAATAAATAAATTAGTGAAACTTTATTATTTCAATACGTTTGTGTCAGTATAAAATAATTTTCAGGTACTTATAAAATGTTTCCCTAATATAGCCGAAATCAAAGCAAAGTGTTAACATTAATAATATTTCTTTTGATTGAAATTTTATTGCTTTCATTTAGTACAATGATTAAAATCGAAGGAGATCGTAGCTTAGAAAAAATCGTGATGTATAAACAAGGTGAAGGAACATAACCTAAACCTAACCTAGTTTAGACATAACCTAATTTGAATTTGAAGTATAGAAACACTGAAATTGTTAATCAGCTTCAGTGTTCCACTACGATTTCTTCGTCGATTTCAGCAATAATTTCAGACGATGCAATTTTAAGGGGTCGGGTATACTTTTTTTTGCGACACCCTGTATAACGGTGAGGATCTCCGGGATTCACGAGCGAAGGTAACGGAATGGATGGCAAGAAAGGTCGTCAGGTGTATCGAGCTAAATTCACCGCTCAGGATCGATGATATCTAGCCGTTCCGTCCGCCAAGGATCCTGATCTACGAGATCTACGGGGCACTGAGTCAGGGGATCGCGATTACATAGCGGCGTGCATCATTGATCCTTGAGAACAGGCTGTTGCTTAACCTTTCGCGCCGCGAGAAACACGTTAAATGGTAGAAATTAAGCGCCGTTATTTAATACCACTTAATACCATTGATACCAGAATATCCCAGCTCTAACCTAACCTAAGTCTGTCAAGGATTAAACTTCAAAAGACTAATAATTAAAAAAAAAATAATTATTCTTGCATTTTCTCAACAAGCATCTACTTAAAATTTTGTTTATCGCCATTCAAATCCCTGAAAACATAACTCTATGGATTTTAAACTAACCTAAAAAAATTTGTCTAGGGAAAAGAGTGCTGAAGTTGCCATTTGGGGGAATTTATAGTAACCACAGATTAAAGTTCCATCAGATTCGCTAAGTTTGATCAGAAAAAGCGAAAAAGAAGAAAATTGAAAGGAAATCGATGAAATTATAGTTTCTGAGTCATTTCGGTTTCTAAAGTTGAAACGCATACTCGTTTATTGTAACTTGGACAATGGCGGACACGGTTATGGCGGTTCGACCGAATTGTTGCTCTGTTCCCGGACAATTCCATCGAAAGTTGGTTTACGATCCCATTCGAAGGCCCAGCCTCGATTTCTTCGCCGTACGTTTTGTACCGCGAATGTCAGAGGTGACGGCGTTCGTCGACGATTTTTCTCAGCGCAATACGAGTGGTGTGAAAGCTGTTGAAAACATCCTACGGGGAGAGAGAGGGGATAGGAGGCTCTCTACTCTTTCGAAAGATTTGTTTAACTGCTAATTGATTCTGCTTTATTACCTTTCGCACATTGCGAATGAAAATGACGTCTCTGCGAGGATTTGGTACATGTGTTCAGTTCACATAACCTCTTACGAAATGAATTGATTGGAGAAAAAGAAAGAAGGCTTTTATTTTGTTAGCTGCACTTGTTAAAAATATATCCATGGGAAATGAAGTTTAATTAGAAATGACATTGACAGAAATCGATGACGAATCGTGGTGTTATTATTAGGTTAGGTGCGACGATAGGTGACCGCCATCTTGTTGTTGCAGCTGAAGTGTTAATGACTAGTGATCACTAGATTGTCACTAGTGATTCAAGTAGTGCTCACTGGTGACCAATCACAGTGTTACCAGCAAATTAATTATATTATTAATTATTATTATTATATATTAAATTATAGTTAACACTAGCCATACCTATTCGGAATAAAGGTTATGTTCTTCCGAATGGAATATAGGCAACTCACAATTTAATATGAAAAACAATTTAAGCAATGATTAACTAAAAAATTATGTATCTCCATTTTTATTTTCGAAGGCAGATTTTTCAATCAAATGTTAAGACATTTTATAGTCATTCAACCGAGCATGGTACCATTAGTGTTAAGTGTCAACGATAGATGGCCACCATAGCAGCCAATCCTTAAAATACATTTCTTTTTTTCTTTGTACTAAACCTAGAACCTAAGCTCATTACTAACCATCTGTTTTTCTTTTTATTTATATTTCTTTTTCTATTGTTAACCCACATAGAATATAAGGTTATGTATAAGTTCATACTGTGTAATCCACAATTGGATACACAGGCCTATCAGAGGCCTCAGTAACTTCTATAAATACAAAAAAAAAAATACATTTCTAAAATCGTGTGAAGGAGTATTTCAAAATTTGACACTGTTCATTCTCCCAGGACTACCAACATACAGTATGAGACAAAAGTTTAAGACCAAAGGGTCAACGAAATTAAACTAATTTATAAGGAATAGCATGATAAATAAAATTAGCATTCCGTGCTAATCAATAAATAGTGTTCTACCATAACAACAATATTTGCAGGCCATAAAGAACCATGTTCTATATTATCCTCTCGTCTTAAACTTTTGTCCGTTACTGTATTCCACCAACAACATTCAACGAAATCGACAACCACATAACCACCACCATGACTGCCTGCGTTTCTAGCCACGCGAAACGTCGACGGGTCCATCGAACAAATTCAATTTCCTACATCCGAAACGACCATATATATATTTTACATTTCCAATCCGACGACCGATCGCGGTGGTCCCGGTCGTTCGATGATTTAAGCATCGACGCATCAAAAAATTGAATCAATCGAAACGATTCGTTTAATTGAAATGATAATTGAGTTACACGGGCGTCGCGATGCCTGTGCGTCCCGACCTTTCGTTCGCACCTTCCACCCCCACCCCCACCCCCACCACCCCTGCCTTTCATCCCCTTCGCGGAAACGTCGATTTTTCGTTGTAATTTGCTAATTAAACGTTAATACCGACCGGACAAATGCACCGCCCCGTCTTAATGGATAAATGGCCGGACGTTCCTCGAACGAAATTCTCTTGCGGATACCGACTGGCTAATGGGAATTCGAAATAACATGGCCGACCATTGACGACGTTCCCGGTGTAATTTGGCATAATGAGGGCCGATCGACGCATTTTAATCTTCGTTATTGAACTCGTTTGGCTAAGCGCTCCCGATTGAAACGCAACCGACACGATTTTATCGAAATTGATTTTTGGCCCGGTGAAACCTGGCCGACGCGATAATTATGTGTATTCGATTTTATGGCTGTTATAGCGTGTGCACCGCCTGGACAGCGGCGCTCGACGCAACCGGTCAACCATGTGCTTTGGGCTCGTAAATCGTGATTTATGACCGATGATAGGTATCGTTCCTTTTTTTGGGGGGGGGGGGAGGGGAATTCACTAAAATAAATCTTGTGCTTTATCGTTTTTATCGATATCGGTGTAGAGGTTAGAAAAATCGGTTTGTTATTGTTAATTTTGGGTGTAGAACGTTCTGCAATGTCTCTTTTGAGGAGAAATTAATTAAATGTCATTTGCAGAATTATATTTTTGGACAATATTATTTTTATAATTTACAATTAATTTGTTAATAGCACTTTCCTCTGTTTTCATATATCTTTTATTGAAGAACTTTTTTACACACCCCCCCAATTTCTAGCTTTTTACGTGAATTTCTCGTGAATTCCTAACTTTTAAAATTCTGTGGTGATTCCAAACTCTTGTCTGGTGGTATACACTTAAATTTAATAATATACAAATCTCTCAAAAGGTATCAGTCACTATTAAAAATTGACTAACTACCCTGAAACTACAATTATTAAATCCTCCATTTTCAATTTTTTCGTTCCAAAAAATTTCTTGATCGACGGTACACACACACACAGAAATTCAGTCACTTTTAAAAATTGTTTAACCACTCAGAAGCAGCAATTATTAAATCCTCCATTTTCAATTTCTTCGTTCCAAAAAATCTCTTGGCCGACGGTGCACAGACAAAGAAGCGGCGAGGGGCTGAGTTGAGGGTTAGGGGTAGTTGGATGGAATGGAAGGAGGCAAAGAGGAACGAGCTGTCGTCCAGTTTTAGCCCCCGAAATGGGACTTGGTAGGAAGTTTCTGGCAGCCAGAGTCCTCCGCATCGCGGATGCACCTGCGGGAGGGGTTGCAGGGGTGCGGTTGAGGGTTGCAGACCGATGGGGGAGAAGCAACGAGGGCTGGGTCGCCATATAATTACCGTTAATTGAATTCTTAGTGGCGACGGTCCAACGAGTACCACCTACGAGACACCCAGGTCCACCCCAAGGGAACCTTGCTTGTTAAAAGGACACAGAGATGCGAGTGTATGCAAGTGTTTGTGAGTGTATATGAGTGTTTGTGAGTGTTTACGAACGTCTGTGACTCAGTGTCCCTTAATGGATCGGGAAATTATTGCGCGAGATCCCTCTGGAGGACGAAATCGTTTTGCTGCTCGTGCTTCTTTCACCTGTAACTAGGCATGCTACTCTCCTTATACAGGGTGTCCCATTTTAATTTGTAAATGGAAACTGTTCCTCGCGTCTTGGTAATCTCCTCGAGGTGTTACTCTTCTTGTCGCTCGTTGTTCACCCCTTTTGTAATATGCAAATTGGACATTAAGGCGCCCGCCACATGTGACACTCTATGTTTAGAGAAAAAGGTTGACAGTTTATTTTTAATGGTTGTCAATGTAAAAGAACTCATTAACAATTGATATTAAATAAAGTATTGTTATTTTTTTTAAGGATTGCGTTTTAATACTTTCAATGAGATTAGAGTGGTTCTTAATAAGTTTCACTAATATTCTAACCTTTTAAATTTATATTGACTATATAAATTTTAACGCTTCAAGTTTATAAACAAATCATAATTTATAAATTCGAGAACATTAATAAGATCTGATTTCAGTAACGTATATTTATTTAATAATAGGCGCTAGTTCATTAATATATTTCATAGGGGTACGTTGGCTCATGCTTAATTACCACACTGCTCAAAAGTAGTTCCTAATTTTTTACAAAGCTGCACAAATTTAATCTGATGCACTTTCGAAGGTTTACCATAATTTTCTATAAAAATATTAATATAATTTAAATATAATTCAACATTGAGTTCATATTGATATTAATATAATTTAAATATAATTCAACATTGAGTTTATATTGATATTAATATAATTTAAATATAATTCAATATTGAGTTTATATTGATATTTTTATACTTATAATTTCAATATGAATATAAGCTCTGCTTATGTTCAATCCACGTTTCACACAACCTTCAATTCATTTTCTCTAAACAGCTATGCCTCAGTCATTGCTAGTTCTATCCTTAACCGAGGTTTTACTATCTACCAGAATAATTTAAAATCCCCCAAAATATCCCTACAAATAGTACAAACGAAACTTTTGGCACACAGTGTACACACCAGCGCAACTACGGCCAGTTCCAGCACCTCGGTTAAAGGGGTTTGCGTTTAATACCGGTGGAAGGTTCTTAAGAATTAGCAGGACTACCCCGTTGGCTGCACGATCCCCTAATTGTGTGTCCATGGAGTACAGGGGGTAGGGGTGGCTTTTATGCCGGATCAGGCTGGCAGCCAGCCTCGCCGAATCTTAAGCCGGGACCTTCTTTTAGCCGTCGCGATAAAAGACCCCCGCCCACCCCTCTCACCCTTTGTGATTCAACGGCGGTGTTGCGTAATTAGGGGTGGAATTTCGCGGAAGGGGAGACCACGTATCCTAGGTGCCACGTCGATGATCTTTTTTCGGATCAACGAAACGACGGTGTAGCCAGAGGGCTGGAAGCTTGCATTTTAGGGGTGGTTTTAGGGTTCTGATGGTGTTTAACGTGTTCCCTGGCAAATTGATTCTTACTAAATGGGATTCTGCTTGTTCGTGAGTTTAGAAAGTGTTTGTTGGTATGGGTAACCATCAAAATAATACAAAATGTTGGTAACACTATTAACACTAGAATTGTTAAGGGTGTTAAAATCACCCAATTTGTAATTTTTCATAGAAACGTGGTAAAGTTATTGTACTGTCTACACATTTGAAAATTTACCATGATTTTTACCATCAGGTATTTTTTTCGCACCCTAATCGTCGGTAGTTCTAGTGTTAAACAGCATCTAACAAGAATTACAACTATTAACATTAATAACAAAGCAATTATTTTGATCTCTTTATCTTTTATTTGAGGAATCATTTGTTGAACCAGAAAAGAATGAGATAATTATATATGCCTCTATTTAATAAATACACACTATACATATTGTTAATTATGCTGTTAATTATCTGTTAGTAATTAATAATCTGAGACAGGTCATCGTTCAAGTTCCTCCACCTGTGTTCATCAGAGTGCTCAAATTTGCATAAAAGTTCGTCCAATCGTAACTGAACATAAATTAAATATTGCAATAATCATCGACGAACGGTTCGAAATTTCGCCAAACAATTAATCTCGAACAACGTGAAACCCTTAATCAATCCGGGAACCTGGATAAAGAAACAGGTTGCTCTTGAAACGAGACGTGTGTACACGTTGGCCTCTACGTCCCTCGCAAATTAAAGAGCGAAGTGAAATAAAAAAAAAAAAAAAGAAACAAAAGCGACACAAACTGGCCCACGCTCGTCGAAACGGCAGATTAACAACGGCCGTCGTTTCCACCGCGGCTCGCGCGGATATTTTTCATTTAACCGGCATCGAGCTTTTAAAATCGGAAATATTTTTTGCCAGGGCAAACACGAACGAATGAGGGGCCGAAACAATGGCCGGCAATCGTCAGTAAATTTCACGAGCGGGCACTCACCAAGCGATGGTGGTAGGCGCGCGCCCGCGCGCACAGGGATGTAATATCAATTATAAACGCGTAACCAATAACTATGCCCGTACGTAAATCTGCTACTCTCTCTCTCTTTCTCCCTCTCTCTCACTTATTCACTCACATACCCTTCCATTCTCTCTCTTTCTCTCTTTTCCCCGACCCCCTCTATTCCTCATCCTACCTCTCTCTTATTTTCACTCACTCACTCTTTTTCTCTCTCTCTCTCCCTCCCCCTCACCCCTCACTCTCTTTTTCTCACCGTCACTCACTATTTTTCATTCTCTCTCTCTCTCTCTCTCCCTCTCACTCTTTCTTTCACTCACTCACTTTTTCCCTTCTCTCTCTCCCTCACCCTCTCTCTTTCCCACCAACACTCACTATTTTTCATTCTCTCTCTCTCCCCTCCCCCTCCCTTTCTCAACCCCATTCACTATTTTTCATTCTCTCTCTCTCTTTCTCACCCTCACTCACTCTTTTTCATTCTCTCTCTCCTCTCTCTTTCTCACCCTCACTCACTCTTTTTCATTTTCTCTCTCCCCCGCCCCTCCCCCACTCTTTTTCACCAATACTCACTATTTTTCATTCTCTCTCTCTCCCTTTCTGTCTCACCCTCTCTCCTCTCTCTTTCTCACCCTTACACACTATTTTTCATTCTCTTTCTCTCTCTCTTTCTGCCTCACCCTCTCTCTCTTTCATTCTCCCTCCTCTTTCACTCCCTCCCCCCTTCACCCTGTTTCTCTCTATTTCATTCACCCTTTTTCATTTTTTCATTTCCTCTCCCTTATTCACTCATCCACACGCTTTTTCCACTCTCTTTCTCTCTCTTTCCCTCTCTGTTTCCCACTCACTCCCTCGCTCTGGCAGTCACCAGGCACGGTCAGGAATCCGTCGAATATTTACCAATCCGGCGTAATCGAAAAAACGGGAAACGACCGTCAGAATACCTTTTCATCGCGTTTACAAAACACATTCGTTTCCCGCCCGAACGGTGTAACACGTCCCTCCATAACTGTGCGCGCCACCTCCCTCCATATTGGATAGTGACGCCAGGGCCTCTGTTTGCCCTTCCTTTTATCCCGATCATGGCTACCGGCTAATCTCTTATCCCGTTTCGAAGAGTCACTAACGCGTTTCGTGGTTGGCGATGAAAAAATTTGAAGGGTGAGCGAGAAATATTATCCATTATTATTATAAATATAATAATATAAATATTATCCATGTTTATTTATTTTATTTATTAGCATCAACGGGTCGAACGCCATTTTTAATTTCACTACAAACATTCAACGCATAACAATGTAAGAATAAAAAATTAAAGAAAAAAATATTACTAGGACTGACCATTTATTTTACTATTCTTTTCTATTTTTTTTTTTTTTTTTTAGTGGTGCGATAGGTGATTTAGAGAAAAATTTGGGGAATAAATATTTTGCCTCATCCGTAAATATGACTAGGAATTTTCTTTTTATTCCTAGAAGCGTTCAAATTCGAGGATAGGGTTTTTGATATATTTAGCACATTTAAACGTATTATGTACAGTTTTTAATAATGCAATACGTTTTGTTGTGTTACCTTTAAACAGAATTTCGAATTCCATCCTTCTCTCCGTATTTTATTACGTGTAACCGTCACGCGTTTCCGAAATTTCGCGAAACACGAGACCGGCAATAAATACGTGAATTCCCAGATTTATATTCGCATTTACTCGTTGAAGCGATAACAAGCGCGTCCAGTGTTTTCGAATGAATTTTCCGACGATTTTTCGGCAACGCGCTCCACTTTTTCGAGTTCAAGGGAGGGAAAAGGGTTCGCGCTCGATCCTATCGGGGACAAAGCTTTTTTTTTTTTTTTTTTAAAAAGAGGGGAATACGAAAATCATTCGGGAATGATTTCCCAAACCTCTGAACGGTTTATAAATATTTTTCGTTCTGCTGTCGGAAGCGTCGCACGGTCAAAGGGGGTCGCGAAATTGATCGAATCCATCAAAACGAAAAATCCGGTTTTCACGAGAAAAAGTTCAATTAAACTAATTGTGCTAGTTAACGGATACGAATTAAGTAAAAAGGTTCTTCGCCCCACTTTTTACATTTTAAATCGAATTAAAGAATATATTGTATATTTTATGCAAGATTGTTTTAAATAAATCGGTACAGTCGACTTAAAATTATAGTACGTTTAAAAGTGAATCGAAAACGTGAAAAGAAGAATTGTACGATGCTCAGTTTTTGAGATAATCGAATTTTTTTTCAAATTTTTACTTCAAAATATCCTATAATTAGTGGTAACGTTCAAAAATGCACTAATTGTTAATTTTTATTTAACTCTTACAATTGTACAGTAGCAGACAAAAGTTTAAGACGAAAGGACAATCTAAAACATAATTTTATCTTTCGCAAATATTGTTTATTTATTGATTTTTATTGTCATTATGGTAGAACAATATTCATTGTTTAGCATAGGATAAAATTTTATTTATACTGTTATTTATTATTAATTAATTAATTAATTTTCTTTCACTCTTTGGTCATAAACTTTTGTCCCCTACTGTACATTGTTATTTCTTATTAATTAATTAATTTATCTTCTTTCACCCTTTAGTCTTAAACTTTTGTCCCCTACTGTATATTGTTATTTCTTATTAATTAATTAATTTATCTTCTTTCACCCTTTGGTCTTAAACTTTTGTTCGCTACTGCATACTTTTATTTCTTATTAATTAATTAATTTTTTTTCTTTATTCTTGTGGTCTTAAACTTTTGTCTGGTACTGTAAACAGTTGAAGCGCTCCCTGTCGCCGATGACCACCGTGACGTCACAGGAGAGACCGTGGCCGGTCGTATACGACCAACGTGGTAGTCAAAGTGTTAACCGTGAAAGCCGCGAAGCATAGATAAGTGTTAGGTATCAACTTGTTGCATTAATTACAGCGGGGAGGCTATTAGCCATCGATTCGCGCGAAACCTCGTCTCTCTCTCTTCTCGGTTTCCGTGTGTACACAGGCGCACGCGTACGCTGGCAGTTTAGAGGTTTCCTGCACACGCGTTCAAGTCTTCCGGATTTACGACGCGTCGAACGCGCCGAAACGCACCGCCAGGGGGCGTCGAACGCGTCAAAAAGCACCACCAGGTGGCGTCGAGCGGTGAGAAAATACAGGCGGCCCTAAACTTTCGCACATAATTGGTTCCTGAACAGGTGTGCGAATGTTGAATGTTCAAAACTAGAGGAATGTAAAAAAATATGCACCAAAAACTGTGTTTTAAAGCATGGATCGGAACAAAATTGTAGTCTGATGGCTAAAGTCTGGATGTAGCCCAAGAGGGGGCAGCCTAGTAGTCCCCTCCTCCTCTTAGAGGAGACATCCGACCGCAAAGGCTTAAAACGTTGAATTTTCAACCCTTTGCACTCGAAAGGTGACTGTTAGCAGTCTAATAATATTAATTTCAAAAATGCCCAAATTCAAAATATTTACTATGTTTCGCCTATATCATACGTCATTCAGTTTAATCAAGTGATACACTAAAATTTACATATACGACTATTCAACCTCTGAGTCTAACTAATAAACACACTAACTGAAGTCTGAAAATTTGCGAACCTATCATTTGGCGATTAATCTCGAGTTAGCTCTCGAGTGCAAAGGATTAAAAATTGCCTATATTTAATTAAAATACAGTACTATATTTAATTATTATTACAAATGTGCTATATTTAATTATTATAAGAAACGTGCTATATTAATATAAATATTGTACGATATTAAACAGTAACACGTTATATGCACGCAAGTAACGTTTAAAAGTGATGCTTGCACAGTGAATTTGTAAATGCATCTCGATGTTTGGCGGTGCTGTGATAAAATAGAAAGTGGCAAGTAATATAACGCCGAGATTACGAGATGCATATTTTATTCGTTTCGATTTACGTAAGGTGCAACTAATAAATCAGCTTTTACTGTTATACAATAAATTAATTGAAATTCCTTTGAAATTATTCTATAAATTAGATAATAATTTTTCCTTTTAAATTATTCTATCCTATCATTTGAAATTCCTTTTTTTCTTTCGAATCTAGTCTCGCTTCGGTTAAGCTGCACCCTGCTGAATTAATTTCTTCTAATTATTGGTTAATTACAGATACGCGTGTGTTTGCGAGTAAATTAATTGAATTGGCGAAATGGTAATTATTTCAAGGGATCGAAGAGTTTCAACGATTAGATCGGCCAGAGTGCTCGTGGCTGGTCAGAATGTGGCTGTAACGCGAGTTCTGCGCATCTAAGTCGTATCGGTGATAAACGAGGCAGAGCAAAAATATAAATACGTGAACCAATTTTGCCGCTGGTGATAACCTCTTTACTTGAAACAGATCACGCGTGCCGCGAGTATCTTCTGCGTGCACGACAACACGAGTATACGTATAATTTCCACTGAAAAGAAGATCACTGAATTTCTTGCTGTAAATCTAATGACAAATGTACGTCACTAGCAAGCTTGAACACTTTAGAAGTCTCAAATTTTATACAGGTTGCTTCAAATTTAATTGCAAACCTGTTTAACACTAATTCTGTAAAAAAAGAAAGAGGACACGTATAATATCCACTCAAAGAAAAATTACTGAATTTCTTGCTGTAAATCTAATGACAAACGTACGTCACTAGCAAGCTCGAACACTTTAGAAGTCCCAAATTTTATACAGGTTGCTTCAAATTTAATTGCAAACCTGTTTAACACTAATTTTGTAAAAAAAGAAAAAGAACATGTATAATATCCATTCCACAGGAGAATTTAACTGTAAATTTAGTGACAAATATATATCTCTAACAAGCTAAAAAGCTTTGTAGTCCCAAACTTTATACAGGTTGACTCAAACTTAATTGTAAACCCGGTTAACGCTAATTTTGTAAAAACAGAGAGGACATCTATAATATCCATTCCAAAGAAGAACATTTCACTGAGTTTAACTGTAAATTTAGTGATAAATATATATCACTAACAAGCTTGAAAACTTTGTAGTCCCAAATTTTATACAGGTTGTTCCAAATTTAATAACAAACTCTAACACTAATTCTATAAAAAAAAGAATGAAAATATGGGTAATATTGATTTTAAGGGAGAGCATGTAATTGAGTTTAACTGTAAATCTAGGTACAAATACATATCACTAGCAATTTAAAAAATATCAGAAGTCCCAAATATTATACAGGTTGCATCAAACTTAATACAGTTGTGAAACATTATTTAAGTTTAAGAAATCATGAACTAAAGGAACTTATATTTTTGTGAAGCGACCGAAATTTTAATACTGTAACGCCATACAAAAATATGACAGAATAAGATTCTATTAATGGCGAAACTAAACTAGCCTAAAAACTAACCTAAAAGGATGGCTGTTTTAAAAAATGCGAGTTTGCTCGAGCAAGAAGCTCGCATAGAGTTCTACATGGCGTTTTACGGTCTCGCGGAAGCGCGTGTTGCTTTCCGGCGAAAGGAAGGTGCCTGCAGGAGCGGATACGTGAACCGGAAGTGGTCGGTAGCACCGCGCCGGCAATTACGCGGACCTGCACGGGCATCCCTATCAGCTCGTCCACACGTGACCGTGTGGAGGACCATGGTGTGCGTTAACAGACACGCACACGGCATTATTCTTCGAGTACTTCTTTAAGACCCTTTCATACTTTGTGAAAAAAAACCAAGAAAAAGGATTTCAAAAAGTTGAAACGTTAATCCAATTTTTTTCTCGCTCAATTATTTCTGAAAATTTTAATTTCAATAGATAATTGTATAAGTACTGTTTTAAATAATTTTATTTACTTTTACCTATCTTTAATTCATCTTAATTAATTACCCTTCATTTAAATATTCGATACACTGTTTAATAAATTAGTGATGAGTTTTATTCACTCTGTTAATTTCGTTTGAGTTTGCAAATATCGGTTACCCAACCTTCCGATCCCATTCGTCGTCAAAAAGTCAGTCCAACCTAACCTATAACTAGTACGATAGTAATTTCGCTACATAGAAACTGTATTGATAAATGCCTCCAAAGAGATATCACAACGGCACGGTTAAAAAATTGGAAACAATAGAAGGTAAAACGTATTTAGTTACACTTTCTATTTTATCCAACAAACCGTTCCAGTCACATTCTTCGAGGCAAAATAAAAAATCCCTAGGGCCCGACAGACCCCACCTTACCACTAACAGGTGGAACGAATCGCACGTCACCGGATGAAAACGAGCACATTTTTAACTTCTGGACATTTTTGTCTCAGAAATGTTTTCACTTTAGTAAGAAAACTCATTAATTGTATATGATGGCAGATAAAGAAACTGTCACCAATAGTTTGCTCTATTCTTTCAATTTTATGTCGAAGACAAATTAAATAAATTTTGGGAAATTAAAAATTCTTTTTAACAAAATTAGGAAACTACTGGTTGCGAAAAAATTCGAGGAACGCAGCACTGATTAAAATCAAGCGTCCATCCACGAAACCTTAATCCCCGTTCTTACGCAACGCGACCGGGCACCTTATGCAATTCCACGCGTATGTACAGAACCGTGCCAATTGCGTCACAACACACTCGACACTCGATCGAATTATCAGTGGAACACTCATCCCGCGGCGATAGGAAATGTCGAGCGACACAACGGCGACGCTCCGCCCGTGCGGACGCGGCTTTAGACCTCGTTCACACGACGATTCGTGAATCGCGATTCAAGTATAATGGATATCGACCGTACATATAGAGGTCAATTTATATTATCCGTTCAAACACGTTCCGTATCCGAAACAATCCGATTCAGACAAAAAATATTATCCGATCAGACACGTTCCGTATCCAACGCGACCCGTTTTAGACAAAAGATATTATTTCTTCAAACACGTTCCGTATCCGAAACTATTTGGTTCAGACAAAAAATACTATCCGTTCAGACACGTTCCGTATCCAGCACGGGCCGGTTCAGACAAAAAATATTATTCACTCAAAAAATCGCAGAGATTAGCTGTGAAATCAGTCAAACTTAAATATTACATTGCGTAGTGCTCAGGAGTTGGCCTGTGAGCTACATAGACCCTAACTTCTTCCAGGGACCAACTCCTGAGCGCTGCCCAGTACGTGAACGTTACATGAATCACAAGAACATGTGCTGTGACAATGCCCCTTACTAAAAAGACAAAGAACCACCTCATCCATCCGCTTTTTGCTTTATTTGGATATTAGGGAAGAAAACCCCGTTGAATCCCATATGTGTCTGTTGTAAGGAGTGTTTCTCTTGGGTCTCGATTGCTAATTTAACATTGAACACACTCACGCGGGACAGACTGAACCTAACCTGAACCCTTTTTTTTCGCGGGGAGGAAATCTTCAAAAGATACCTACCCACCCTGAGAGGGTAGCAGTGAGGTTATCTGGGATTTTTACCCATTAAAACCTTCATGGTGGCCACTCTGCGTTTTGGGGAAGCACCGGAAATTCTGGAAGAACACTTCCGGTGACCTAACCTGAACCAAATCTGAACATAACCTGAACCTAACCTGAACCTAACCTGGACCACCCTGAGGGAATGTCAATGAGGTTCTGTGGGGTTTTTACCCACTAAAACCTCCACGGTGGCTACTCTGCGTTTTGTGGAAGTACAGGGAACTCTGGAAGAACACTTCCGGTAGCCTAACCTGAACCAAATCTGAACGTAACCTGAACCTAACCTGAACCGAACCCGAAATAACAGCGTACAGTACGCGAATCGCGATTCACGAATCGTCGTGCGCACGTGGCTTTAGGCTGGCGCGGACCCGCGCTGTGAACGAAAAAAAAAGCGCGCCGCTCTTTTTTCTTCCTTTTTTCCTCCTCTTCTTCTGCCGTCGCGGTCAGCTCACCTTGATAATGCGAGATATCACGCGAGTACACACCAGCAAACAGGCGCGCGGAGCGGGGTTGGGGAAAACGGTGGTGGGGCGGGGAAAAAAAGGAAAAGCAACGCGGCCACGGCGGCGAGGTGGAGGGGGAGGGGGAGGAAGAGAGGCCAGTGGGTATCTGTAACTGAACACTGCGGTTCGCGCGCGAATATGCCGGCCTTACCAGGAAAATTAAATATTACGCGGTTTCCGCCGCGAAATTTTCTGCTCCCGGCTCCCCTTGCTCCACTTCCCACCTCCCCCTCCCCCTCCCCCGCCCCCACCCAACCCTTCGCTAGGGGCTGCGTTTTCGGGCTGCATTTTATTAGTTAACGCGGCGAATGCATTACCAGGCGCTGATTTACCGTTTTAAATTTGAATTCGCGGAAACGGAGAGGAAAACGGAATTTTTATGCCCGCTGAATCGTGTTTTAGGGGCTCGTGGGAAATTTTTAATTTACTGGGGGTGCCTTGGGTGAACGTGAACGAACCGATCGGATACCTTCCTTTATTGTATTTCTTATTTAATGGAGATACAGTAATTAGCTTTGAAGGTATGAATAAGAATATTTATGGAAAAAATAAGTGAGTATTAAAATTGATTAAAATTGCAGTTGCATTATGCGATATATGTGATTTAACTGTTCGATTAAATTAATGAGCATCTATAATTGTAATTGCTAGTTTTGGGGGTAGCATGGAAATTTAACTTTTAAGGTGAATTGTATTATTATTTTTCTTTCATTCCTTCTTTGCCTGTATTTTTCGAAAGCTTCTAATGAAATGTAATCTTGCAACAGAATTGAGCGAATAGGTTACAGCAGAGTTTTATAGTTATTAATGAAATTTATCAAATTTTTACCGAGTTCAATATTTAATTCTTCTATTTAACTATTTTTCTAATAAATTTTTTTTCCAAAATCTTTCAACTTCTTTTATTAATCATTGTGATTCGTGATATTTCAGTTAACCAGAAAATATAGTATAGATAAATTTGACTGCCTTACATTTTTGTTTTTAAATGTCTATTTGTATATGTACAGTTGTAGCCAAAAGTTTAGTCAAACGAACGTAAATTAATTAATAAATAATATTCTACCATAATAACAGTAGAACTGTATAGGTATATAGACAATATTTGCAAACCATAAAACTATGCTAAACATTGTCCTCTCGTTCTAAACTTTTGTTCGTTACTGTACACGTACATTTTTTTTTTATTACATTTACAAATATGCACTCTCTTTCGAGTACTCTCTTTATCGATTAAATTAAACAAAAATACACCTGTATATTTAATAAACGGCAGTTGAAAAATTCACACGTTGTATATATATATATATACACGCTCTTAGTTATATTTTCCCGTTTAAAGTATAAAAAATGCTGGGTATTACGTGTCAATTTATCTTCCGAAAAATGAATTTCATTCGAGGTATTATTAAACGCATCAAAATGGAGCGATCGAGGGAATTGTTGTCGACACGACGGAACACAGGGTCCGCGATGTACGAACAATTTTTAAAAAATTAAAAATTCGACCAACGCCCCCCCGTGTGCGCGCGCGCGCGCGCGTGATGGCGTGGGCGCGGCGCACGCTTTTAGTTTAATAACCAATGCGTTGTTACCTGGCCGTGCCGTTGCAAAATTCATTTCGCGAGGACGCAATAGAAATCTGCGAAAATTTCATTAAAAATTGATTGCGTGCACACGGCCAGGCACTTCACGGGAATCGACGCGATGTCCAATTGTACAAATTCCAATTAATACTTTCTCGTGATTTATATCGGAAATTAATTTCGATTAGTGCGTTAACTAACCGACGAGACGAAATTTATCAGCCAACTTATAAACCGAGTAGCCGAATGTTTAACGTTACTCACGAGTAGAAAAAGATAAAAATTCAGTAGAATTTTTTTCAGCTACGAAAACGTTTTTTTTTTTACTGTAAGTATCGACAATTACAGTGTACTTAGTTGCATGGAACAGATCAAATTGAAAATCACATGAAAAAATGTGGAATACACAGAAAACAAATTTTTATTTTTACCTTCTGCAGAAAATCATTGTAAATTTTTGGAAGCTTGATAAAGTGAATTTATAAGGTTGCTATGAATAATCATCAATCCGTCATTTTTAACTTCTCTGGTAGTTCTAGTGATAATTCAACTTCTAATGGAAGCCTTACTACAGCTATGAATAATCATCAATCCGTGATTTTGACTGGTCTGGTAGTTCTAGTATTAAAAGGAATAAAATTGTGATAGCTACGATATGATTTTATTAAAATATTTTTGTTAGATAATTTTTATTATAGCACGGTTTTCGTTTCAAGATTTATAACGATTAAAGCAACAATTACTATAATTGCATTAGTTCGAATTAACCGTTGCAACTTGACATTTAAAATTTTAATCTTTCTCGGAATATTTAATGTCTCAGCTGTTAAATAATTCCGGCATCGTCTAAAATATATAAATTTAATTGACCTACTTAAATTCAATATTTTAGGTTAGTTCTAGCGTTAACGTTACTCGGACACGTACAAGAAGAAAACAACAGGGTTTCGTTACGTTGCGATAAAAATTCGGTTGAACTTTTTTCAGCGACGAGAACTGTTTTATTTTTTTAACCAAAATAAATTTTAAAATCAATCTAGAGATAGGTTTGCGTTGAAAATTTAATACAAATTGTTGCACAACGATGTTTCACCTGTTTTAAAAATTTGAAAAGTAGGGGATGTGAACGAGATGTGGGACACTGTGCAGGGAAATAAAACGGAAAAATTATTGTTGGGTTTTGTAGCGTTCTTAATACGACCAAGTAGGCAACAAAAGTTCGAGCCACCACCAGACGAACCGTAGGCAGTTCCAGGCTGACAAAACAATGGGTCGTCATTAAACCACCTTCAAAGCAGCTTTGAAGCGACTACATGGGCAACATAAAACCGGACAACGGTTTCACGATAAAGTAACCATATACTGTCCCTAGGGAAACACGTGAAGGAAAGTCCGGAAGCGGGCACCATTCAAAATTTGAGGTTATAAATCAACTTAATAACCTTCTAAACGAAACTTAAACCCGACTTACTGATCACATACCATAAATCCAACACTAATGTGTACAATCGTATCTAAATATTAATCCTTCGTACCCAATGGTTAACCACGAATCGCAAAATGGTACTTTATTCAAAACTTCCCTAGTGAAAAGCACCAAAGATCTGCTCATCTCAATCTGAGCAGATTTACTTCGATAGAATAATGCTGAAATGTACAAACAAAACGACTGTTTTTTTTTTCTTTGACCACCTATGAAATACAGTGCTGAATGGCTAACCACGAATCGCGAAATGGTACTTTATTCAAAAATTCCCTAGTGAAAAGCACCAAAGATCTGCTCATCTCAATCTGAGCAGATTTACTTCGATAGAATAATGCTGAAATGTACAAACAAAACGACTGTTTTTTTTTTCTTTGACCACCTATGAAATACAGTGCTGAATGGCTAACCACGAATCGCAAAATGGTACTAGACTCAAAAATTCCCTAGTGAAAAGTAGCAAAAGTCTGCCCATCTGAATATCGATTTATTTCGATCGATCAAATCATACTGAAATCTACAAATCTAAAAGACGTAGAAGGTGCATTAACACTAGATTTATAGACATTTTTTGTACTTCTATTCCTAGTATAAATATCCTAAGAAATAGGAACACATTATACAGAATTTAAAACTCCAGAGCTGAGAGGGAAATAGATTAAAGCATAGTCGTATCAGTCTACCAACAAAAGTCAACAAAATTCACCAGGAATTATAGTAATTTTGTCTCCAAATTTTGCTTGTGTAAGCCTAGTGTTAAAAATACCGTTTTATACATGACTCCACGGATAGAAACCCCAAAAAATGCGTAAACCTTTGCATTAAAAATACATGCATTTTACACATGTCTTCATTCCAAATTTTACACTGTTCCGCAATAAAAAACCTCTCCTGGGTCGAAACGACCCAGCATTCGTCTGTTGCAAACCATTCGTTTCGCAACGGGGTTTAACACCTCGCGTTCAGAGATTGTCGAAAGTAGTGACGCTGGATGGTAGTTGCAAGCAAAAGGAAGGGTTGACCCTCGAATTCTATAACACTTGGCTCTCAACCGGTCTCTCTCGTCGACTATCAACCGGTGCCCGCTTCGTTCGACGGGCTGCCTCCGATCCCTGCGACCGCATATTCCGACTAAATTCGAAAAGGTCGATATTTCAAATGCCAGCGTCAGGGGTTAACCGGGGGCTATTTTGAGTGTGCCGGCACGGCGTGTAGGACCCGAACACACCACCCGTCAATAATCCGCTGAATATACTATCGTCCGCCCGCCCACACGGCCACCCACCCGTCCACCACAACTCCACTCAACCGCCACGTACAGCCGGACATATATCACGTAGGAGTGTCACACGTATGTATGTATGTACGTACGCGCGTGTGTGCGTTTGAGTGCGCGCGCGCGCGCGCTACGGTGTCCGGTGTCCGTGGAACTATGCGCTAATGTATGTACCAGAGGCGGCTGGACGAGCTTCTACCTTTCGCATGTATATAGGTGGATACGCGTATATACAGGGTGGTACTGATGGAAATAGGCTGTACAACTTTTACGATCAACTGATAAACACTAATTAAATAAATAAAAATGTGCACCTCGTAATATCGGTGTTATATTACTTGACACTTTCTATTTTATCACGGCAACTCAAAATGTCGAGATGCATTTAGAAATTTACTGTACAAGCATCACTTTTAAACGTTACTTACATATAACGTGTTACTTGTACAAAGTGCAGCAACTAACTAGTTATTTAATATAAATTTTTGATTCTCATTGTTTTAAAATGATGCCACAATACTCATCGTTTTAATCGGTTTCGTGTTGTACAGTAGCGGACAAAAGTTTAAGGCCAAAGAGTCAACGAAAATAAATAAATTAATTTATAAGAAACTGCGGGATAAACAAAATTCATATTTCTATACTTATCAATAAAATTATGCTCTACACTGTCTTCTAGTCTTAAACTTTTGTCGGCTACTGTACATTAGTGTTATTTGTATGGTTAGGATTTACAAGTATGGTCGATATTCTTTAATTGTTATAGTAATGAGTGTGATTGAAGAATATTGAGGAATTGTAAATTGTCGTAACCAATTTTAAAGGTAGCCATCATGGAATATTAGGGGTGTCTACAAATTTTACGGTTTCAAACAAATTTCGTGCGGTGGGAGTAAGAATTTTTGGAACTAGGGAATTTTGGTTTCTACACTTTTGTATAGAAACTGGCATCACAATAATAATTAGGTTAATTGAGTCGTCGAAAATTTTTTTTCTCATTTCTTCGTGTCACTAGATTATTGATAAAATGGCTATTTCAAATTTTCTAACCTAGTTTCATAGTCATCCACACAGTTGGAGGACACAGTTATTTAAACAGAAAAGTCAGAAGGGATAGTGGAGTAATCCGTTTCAGGTGGAACACCCTATACGTTCGCCATTGTATGTATGGAAAGCTGGCACTGCGAGGGTGGGGGGCGGGGGTTGGGGGCCGTAAACTCGACCAGAGACCAGTCGCAAGGGAGATACAACGACGGCTACGACCGAGGAAATGAGTAAAGTTCCGCGAATAAAATAATAATTTTGTTGCTGGCCGTTGTCCACGCTCTACGCTCTACGCCGTGGAAATTGCGCGCCGGAAACCGCCTCTTCGAACGTGTCGATGGCGTGTAAATAGCCGCGATATTTTGCGAAACCGTCGGAAAATGTAAATGCGCGGACGGTTCCGCGTTCGGACGACCTCGGCTCCGATGAAATCGGAAAATTTGTGGCGCGGCAGGAATCGGAATGGGGCACGGAGACAGGAAGACAATGGGGCAAAAGGATATCCCGTGATCGTTATCGAGTTCTTATTTCTTCATAAATATTGTCACGTTGATTCGGCTGATACTATTTGTTGCAACGATGTCTCTTTATACAAAGTTACGTTACGTGGCTCAAAAGAGCTTTGCGAATGCCAGCGTGAATGAGGCAATGAGTAGAGGAAGTATCTTGAATCGAGCTTGACAAAATCTTCAGTAGGAAAGTGTTGGAGCTGTGTTGTATCTCTTGGATGAATGGTACATAATATGGATTTAAGATGGACCAGGTTAGGTTGGATGCAAGTAAAATTTTTTACAGGAATACTAAATTGAGACTGATTTTGAAGATTGTAGTAGTATCTGTAATATTAATTCGATATAAGAAGAATTTCGTGGAGCACAAACTTTCTTGTTCGTGCTCAAACCCGACTCGAATACTCGCTACTTCGAACAGTCACCTACATACGAACAACACGGTGTATTATTGACACCGCAACCCCCAATATAGCCCGCCATCGTCGACCCCCTTTGTGTCCTCCCTCGTTGGAAATCGGACAGGTACGTGCACATGCACAGGCGCGCCGCGTTTCACACACCGGGTGGCATAAAAACATCGCAACCAACGGATCACCTCGATCTCAGAGACTTCCAAACTTTTCACCAGACTTTTTCTCATCGATTCAAATATACCAGGTAGCGTTAAATCGACGATTAAAAAATTCCATCCTTAACCTTTTATGAGCTATAGCCGCATATATGCGTCAGACAGAAGTTGCTCGTAGGGACTATGGACGAAAATATCCGTTTGTCAGATTTTGTTTCCTTCACCTTATGATTTTTTCCGTGGCCACACATTTCAGCGTTAATCTTTTAGTGCTGACGAAAGTTGCTCGTAGGGTCCATGGACGAAAATATACGTTTGCCAATTTTTTCGATCTCTTGCCTACTGTGTACAGGTAACTATATTCCGCCTCCAGCGATAGCCATCCCTTCGAAGCACTTAGGCCAAGAGTATTCAACGCTCAAAGGGTTAAACAGTAGACGAAGAGAACAGCGTAGTTGTGTGCGTATAAAAATAACGTTCTCGTGCCACCACAGATAGTTTTCTGAACGCTCTCCGTCTCGCGTAGCGAGAAAAGTGGGGGGGCAACCTCGAGGCTCTTACCTGTACGCGCATGAATAATGAAAATCCCCAGACCCGGTATAATTATCGACGGAGCGTCGCATCCGGTCTCGATTCAGCCGCGACCGGTGCTCGCGGGACTTGCCAGTTTTTCGAGAAGCAAACTAGAGGCGGGTGACTGCACCCACGTATTTTTGGTCGCCGGCGGGAGACGCGAAAATTCGATTAAGGCGAGTTCGAAAGACGCGAGTAGACGCCGCCTATCTTTGGACCGACGGGTCCGCGGCGCCTTTAACTCGCGACGCCCTCGACCGGAATTATCCGCCGACGGAGACAAGGGCCCTTCGCTTACCCTAGGTCCGGGATCACCCGACGATAATCGAATCCACTCGCCGCTAATTGACTCCGGGAGTAATTGCGAGTGAAACTTTCATGCCTCGTCCGATTCGCGTCGCTTTGCTTGACTGACACAGGTGACTCTGGCTGTAAGCAGACAAACGATAGGGGGGAGGGGGCTGTGTGGAGAGACAGAGGGGTGGGTAAGAGATTAGGTGAGCAATATTAACTCATTAACCCTAGAACTCCTGGGGAGGGGGGTTTTTTGAACCCACAAATTGAAAAACCTTAAATTAGCATTATTTCTCTTCCATAAAAAATTCTAAAATTATTTATTGTTGTATACGCATTTAAATTTGATATGGAGAGGTTCCCGTTGTTACGTGTAAAAATCAGTAAGCCAAACGCATGTATGCATCCATAGCATTCAAAGGGTTAAACGAATTTCCAGCACCTAGGGATTTTTTTGTCCTTTTGTTGGTTACAATTGCTGTCGATGACGAATTTTGGTCTGTCTGAGGAGTTGTTGAATATAGCGAGTGTCAGTTTGAAATTCATTTGATGGGAATGCATCAGGAATGGTAAGGATTCTAAGTTTGAATTAAATTTAGGTTAGGTTTAGGGTTAATTTGCTTTTTTTTATAATCAGTGTCAGCATTGTATCATAATCTGGTAAATGTGGCAGACGTATTGTACAAGAATGAGTGTAGATCAATATTATGCAAGCAAATAAATGGTACGAGTGAATAATAACCGCTTGGAGTCGCATCTATTTGTTGTTCCAGCAATTCTAAATTTGCTGCACTGCACAACTCCCTCTGTGTGCGCTCTAGTGTACACGGTTATGAATCCTGTTTTAGTAATTACTCCTGTAAACTAATATCGATCGTTGGTCTATTGGCTGTACACACAGAACTGTGTATTTTTGGAATAATAATAAACCTTGGAATTTGATTTCTAACAAAATAATATACATATATCGTTATATTAACAGAGTAACAAAATTATCGCTGAAATCTTTTGATGTGTCATGGTGTTTCAGCGTAGAACACCGCTATTTCGAGCAAACGAAACTGGTTGCACCCCACCAGCCTATAATTTTGTAAACCAATCCTAATCGATCAACCAGGACAAATAGCTTTCCCTCCCAACAGTTCCGGCCGATCTGACCACCAGATAACGTCATACCTTTGTCCTAACCTTTTCCCTGGACTAAAAACAAAACCTCTAAGCCAGTGGTTTAGGGTGGCTCCTCAAAGGTGTCGTTACCGACCACACAGAAGCAGTACAATACACGAACAGTCGGTCCCTCCCACCTGATCATGTCCTCTGGTGTATATATACACGTGTACGCGCCCGTAAAAATCCCTAGACGTTCCGAGGCACCTCAACGTCCCGCGAGGGACGGCCATTGTTCCATAAATTCGAACGACGTATCTTTTAAGCGCTGTTTATGGTGTTCAGGTAACGAGCAGCAGGCTGCTCTCGTCCAGCAGTCGTTAGCCGGTTTCGGCTCTCCAAGGATTACAAACAGTGTCGTCAGCGAGTAGGTATTCCAGCAGGCTTGGAGTGGGCAGCCTGGGTTGAATTATGCACGAGGCAGGTCAGGTAGATTCTCGCTGGATGACCTTCGAGCCAGTGATAATTTGGTTATCTCGTAAATTTCTCGGTGAAGCTGTTCGAACGAGTCTGGCGAATAGCGTTAGGGACAGAGAGATGTGGAAGTATTGAGAACGAATGATATTTCACGCAGACGTCGAGGTTTGGAAGAGATAGTGACGTTTGCTTGAGGGAGTCTATAATTTTGAGGTTATAATCGTAACTACTTTGAATAATGATAAAACTAGCCTAGTAGTTACTTAATTACAACAGGTATATATTTAAGGTTATGTTGATGTTAACCAACAAATGCAAGTAATATTAGTCTCACTTATCAAATTTTACAATATTTATTAGTTTAAATGAAAAATAATTGCAACTGCTTTGAATAATAATAAAAGCCTAAGCAGTTACTTAACTATAGCAATTCATATGTGAGGTTATGTTGATGTTAACCAACAAATGCAAATAATATCAGTCTCACTTATCAGATTTAACAATATTTATTAGTTTAAATGAAAAATAATTGTAACTGCTTTAAATAATAATAAAAGTAGCCTAACAGTTACTTAACTACAATGGTATATATTTGAGGTTATGCTTGATGTTAACCAACAAATGCAAATAATATCAGTCTCACTTATCAAATTTAATAATTTCTATTAATTTAAATGAAAGTGGGAATATGTTATAGCTATACGTCTAAGAAGAACGTGTGATAATCTATGAATAGACTGTATATTCAATTTTCTCGACTTGAAATCCTTTAGCAGGCCTTATGAGATGCGCATAATCGGACGAAAAAAAAAAAATTGAGAAAAATTCAAATAATCCGGTCGCGAATTATTGTTCGATCTCGAAACGGGAATAATTCATCAGTTCACCTTCATCGGGTTGCCTTAATTATATGCTCGAGTTGCGCGACTAAAATTACTCGCCAGGTCGAGCCTTATTTCACAATGTCACCAGCCGCGCGCGATTATATCGATCGGCTAGCATTCCAAGTGTCGATACACGTTTTCGCAACAACAGAGAAAAACCGGACTGTCCCGCGGCGCTGTCTCGATCGCCCCGTAATTTCCTTCCGGCGCGGCGCGTTTCGCGTAATTTATCGGTGAATCGCCTGCCTTGGCTAATAGAATCGTTGTCGCTTAAAAAGACAACACGCCCCGCGCTGTTCTGTTGCTATTAGCGGTCTTCGAAAAACATTTTCCATTTTTTTTTCCGTGACTCAACACGAAGTAGGAACGACAGGGTTGAAAAGGGTAAGGGTAAAGTTGAAACCGGTTAGTTAAGATTATTGGATCATCGGTAGTAATTTCTTAATGATAAGATTTAAGAAAAAGAAATGTTTCAATTATTTCAATTCTCTTTTCATTTTTACTACAATTTTAATAGTTAGAAATTTTCAATAAGTATTTCAGTCCTCTTTCCATTTGAAGTACAGTCCCAACAGAAATTTTATAATTATTTCAATTCACTTTTCATTTTTATAATTCGAAATTTTACAAGTACTTCAGTTCCCTTTCCATTTGAAGTACAGTCCCAACAGCCAGACATTTTTCAATTATTTCAATTCCCTTTCCATTTTCACTTCAATTTCAAGTGTTAGAAATTTTCCAAGTATTTCAGTTCGCTTTCCATTTAAAGTATATTTTCAACAGTTAGAAATTTTTCAATTATTTCAATTCTCTTTCC
>JAOPTO010001356.1:127751-164256 GCA_033822845.1 Tetrapedia diversipes | reverse complement strand
TTACTTATTATTACTTATTAGTAATATTTACTTTTATTATTATTTATTAGAAATATTACTCATTAGTAATATTTACTTTTATTATTATTTTTTAGAAATATTACTCATTAGTAATATCTACTTTTATTATTACTTATTGGTAGTCTTTAATATTTCGAACTGTAGAATTAAAAAATTTTTTAAACTTTGATTTTTTTAAAATGGCACTGATTGAAAGTCGCTTTAATGCTTCGAATGGCGTTAATAAAATCATGACTTTAACTCGAATCGAGACAGTGTACGAGAAATGCCAGCAGCTGTTTCTTTCCTGGATTGATCGACAGCAGGGGAATCCCACTACGTGGCGACGGTATTGTCAAGAGTCGAGCCGTGGCGTATCAAAATTTCTTATCGACGCCGTTCGCGGTCTGTCGACGATAAAACGGATGTATCCGTCCCGGAGGAATGCATTGAAAAATATTTAACCGATGACTGGATGCGCAACCGTGAATCAGCCATTTAAACTTTCCTTCAATTTCTATTCATTTAATCTTCAGCAATTTATACAATTAACAGATACAGTAGCGGACAAAAGTTTCAGGCCAGAGAGTCAAGAAAAATAATTAATATGTAAGAAATAATACAGTAAACAAATTTCGTGTTCTGCATTAATTAATTAATTAAAAATGAATGTACAGACAATATTTATAAACCACTATTTTTTTTTATTGTCTTCATGTTCTATATTTATGTCCGCTACTGTACCATTTGGCCATTAAAAGCCATGTTTTGAAAATATAGTTAAAAAAAGTTATTTTTTTGAGAATAAAAAATTAAATAAATACATTTTATTTTGTATTATTTTTTAATCGAAAAAATATATCGCCAAAGATCTACGGCGTTAATTTTACGATTACTGTGGCCATTATCGTGTTGCGATTACAATTTTACGAGTGTAAACGTAAAACGTGGAAGACAACCTGTACACAACTAACAAAACTCCGTGAATGTTACCGTGGCCGCAATCATGATCGAATTTACGCTGAAAACGCATGTGCGCAAATAGTATCCAACAGCCTCTAGGGCCATTATTTGGTCTGTCGCTGACGTTGCGATCTTCCATTCATAGCCGTTACTATTTTACGATTCCAGGCATCGCCAGTTCGTTATAACAAATATTAACACCTGGTGTACGCTAATGTTGCAATTTTGTCAACACGCATGATCGCTATCTTGGGACCGTCAATAGGTACCATTTTATAAATATTGCACAACCTTAATTTTGGAATACAGACAATTTGCCATATATCACCGTAAAAAAAGTATCAAACAATGATCTTTAAAAAGTAAACTTTTTTAACAAAATTTCCGTTTCATTTCGCCCACCCGGTATGCAAATCGTCTATTCTCATCTGCAAGCTCTTCCCGATAATATTTTCGAAAGCACAGGAACGCATTTTCGTAGGCGTGTCGAGTGGTGTTTTAAAAATTCCATATCCCCAGGATAACGGTCGGAGACAGTAACATAAAGGGTAATAATTTTTTTAAGTAACGCCACCACGGTTATTACGCCCGCGCGAATCCTGCCGTACCTAATCCAATTCGTGCTAAATGAAAAATGTGCACGTGGCCGCTTTCACGTCATTTAAAAAAACGGGGACAGACGAATTAACCGAAAATTTTTCAACCCGTACCTATCGTAACTCGTACTTTTCAACAAATCCCGAATTACGCGATACCGAATCTTCTTTCACGATGCCAGAAACCGAGAAATATCTTCTTTCGAACGAGTTCACGGTTTAGAAACTTTAAAGTTCCAATGATACCTCGCCGAGAAATAGAAATACTTAAAGCCATTTAGCCGAAGAATCGCTAAATTTCTCACGAAATTTCGATCGTTACGAAGAAGTTGAACTTCCCGTTCGGAACTGACCTCAAAACTCGGACCTCAAAGCTCGAGAACTTCCCAATCTCAAATACCCGGTGGCGCGAAGTGCTCCGCGTGCTTTCCTAATTACCTCGTTCTCCGCGCGATCGACGTGACGGAGACGCCTGAAGGGGTGCTCGATCCGTCGGGGTGGTAGAGGAGAAGGAGGTGGGGGGGAGGAGGTGGCACATCTCTGGCCAGGCGGGCCGCGCGTATCCGGCCGGGGCGCAAGCGTGAAAAAGTTTCGAACGTAGCGGGAAGAAGGCTCGCGGAGGCGACAGCGAACGAAAGGGAGTCGAGAGGGAAGATTGATTGGCCACGGCCGCCGGTGTACGCTGCCTAAAGAGAAAAACAGGAGTGCAGGAGTAGTGGGGTGAGAGCTCGAGGGCGGAGGAGTGGGGGGGACCCTGCTGGCGGGGAGTGAGGGGGAGGGGGGTGTCGTAGAAAAAGACGGGCAAAGGAAAAGGTAGCTCGAGGGAGAGAGCCGGAAAAATATAACCTGTTGGACCACGGGGGAGGGGCTGGAGGGGGGGGGCAGCCGCGAGCAGGACGGACGATTCAACGAACGACAGCGAGAAAGAGACGAAAGGAGGGGCGGCGGAGCGAGACGGAGACTCGTTTTAGTCGAAGAAGCGGACAGGGAGGGGAGAAGGAACAAGCGGGAGGGCCGGCTGCGGCGTTGGCGGGGGAGGGACGGCGGGAGGGGGGGAGGACACGCGCGGGGGAGGGAGAAGGACGCAGACGTCCCGAACCTGCCTCAACTCCAACTTGACTTTCGCGGTTCGATTCTGATCGGATCGATCTAACTAGCGCGCCGGCAAGCAAACCAGCCACCGGTATTTACTGTTGCTCTCTTCGTCGCGCGCGCGCTCGCTCGCCTCCCTCGCGCCTTCCAGCGGCTGTTTATCATGTGTTGCATCGCGCTCGATCGGCGAGGGGGCCCCGATCGTTTTTCAATCGAACGATTTGTCCTTCCTTTTGCCTTGTTCCGCTGCTCGCTCTTTTTTCTTTTGCTTCTTCCACTTCTTTTTCGTCTTCTTTGATGTTTTGGCGAGGGTTCCATGCCAGCGGCGGGGAAGAGGGTTGGGGGAAAGAGTGGTGGAAAGACGTTGCGCGTTATGATCTTTGGGAAGATTATTCTTTGGAATAGATTGTTGGAGTTGCCGAAATTTTAGGTGGCACATTTTCTGATTTCTTTGAAGGTGAATGATGTTTATGAAAATGATCTTTAGAATAGATTGGTTTGTATTTAAGTTGACAGGTTTTGAGGAGGTAAATTTTCCTTGCAGGTGTTTCTGAATGGCAAAGGAAGGTAATAAGCAATATTTTGCTCCTTTTGGAGAGGAATATCTATATGTGGTTCCAGGTGTTGGAATAACAAAATTCTGTGATTGTTTTTGACTTTGGATGATTCATCGCGTGTTTTCGGGCCGTGATCACTGCGTCTCGTTAAAAGCGAAAATAAACATTCCGTTGCACATTTTAAAATGTGAAATTAAAGAACGAAGGAAAATTAGCGAAATTAGAGAAATTAAATTAGTGAAATTAAAGAACAGTAAAGAACAGTAAACAATAAAAAACTTAACCCTTTGCACTTGGGAGTAGAGGATATTAACTTTAAAAATTTTCAAATTCAATATATTTACTAAGATTCGCCTATATTAAATGTAATTCAGTTTAGTTAAGTGATACACTAAAATTTGCATATATAACTATTTAACCTCTGAATCTGACTAACAAACAAACTAACTGAAGTCTGAAAATTTGCTAAACTATCATTTGGTGACTGACAGTCACCTCTCGAGTGCAAAGGGTTAATATTGAAGCACATTTAACGTAGAAATGAAAAATTGTTTCCTCTTCTAAATAAAAATTTACACTACAAGCTATTAAACACCCTTCTATTTTTTCCAATAAGTAGTTCACCTCTATTTTTAATTATTCACGTTTCGAAAAAAAGGCATTAAAAATAAACCAGCGACGCTGTTAACTTTAATCGTAGTGCAGAACCGAAACATTCGCTCTGCTGGATAAATCGCGCTGGGGCTCGATTCTGTTCTGAATTATCCAGCGAAATGTCCCGGCCAGCGGATTGTTCGAAATTCATCGTTTCAGGGGTGGACGTGGGGGGGGGGGGGGTGACGGTAGCGGGAAAGATTCAAAGGTAAAACGAGCACTCTTTTCGAGTCGATGATCGTTGCGCTATCACAAACGCTAACGGGATGACGGTACACGGTTTTCGGCGCCGAATACCGAACTGCATCACGGGAATTAATTTATGCAGCCGGACGAACGATCGATCGGCTAAGTTCACGGGGTTGAATATATTTCGGGGGCCTGGCTCGCGATCGCTGTCCATGAATTTTATTTTGCTTTGTTCGGTTCGATAAAGAGAATGAAATTGTGTTGCTCGAAAGATATTATAATGCTTTTCCATCGTAGATCGCCTAAGGGATGAATTTATGAAGTCAGGAGAAAAAAATCATAATTTTTTACACTCATCTATAGACACTTTAGTATTGAATATTTTAGCATTTATAAATTATAGGGATAATAGTAATTAATAATAAATAATAATTGTAAAGTATTCAATGGAGTATACAGCTAGCTAATATTGAAAAATTCGCAGAAATTTTCGTTTCATTTTTCGCGATTATGCTTGAATTAAAAAAATAGTAATCGTTGCGTTAATTTCGAAAAAGGCTCGAGTAAATTTCAATTATGTCACTCTTGCTCCACTTTGCTTTGTACTTTATAATTTTGCACCCCCGTGTAATATATTCATTGATTTATAAATAATTTGAAAATTGTTACGTGAAGAAAAAGTAATGGTTTGTAATTTTCAACGTGTAACATATTTTAAGGAAAAATTTAAAAAACAGTGGGTTAGAAAAGCCTCGGTTAAGGGTAGAAAATACATTCTAAATCGTGAGCTAGTAAAAGTAGAAACGGGAATGTATCGGCAGAAATAACATGTTGTTGAAGAACGATATTTTTATGTAGGACCCGTTATATTTTCCCGTGTTTTTCCGTTTCTTCGAAAATATTTCCCTAAACTCCGTGTCCGGAGCATATGCGATTAATCGCAGATTTTAACGATGTTTCGGTCACCCTGTCCACCGGCCACCCTCGAAATTACATTTCCGCGTCAATTACCCCGGACACGAGTAATTAGAATAGATATCCGGGGGACAAATCGAAAATATGCAAATATAATAATAAAATAACGGCTGAATGGCAATCGACACCCTTGTAACACGCCTGTGATTTAAAACACCCCGATTAAATGGAATTACAGCGTGCGTCAAATTCGAACACGCGTTTTTTCTGCCTGTTTGAATTTTCAAGAAACGGTAACTTAATTAACCGCGTGGATTACCGTCAAGGGAACCGTCATAGATGGGGCATATTATTTGCAAATACCTTGAAATCATTAGAGCCTCCTAACTTTCCTCAGGCATTTGTGTGCTAATAAACGAGTGTTATTGTTTAAAAATCCGCCGCAGTTTTATTTTCCCGATTTTCTGTTTCGTTCCCAGATTCTATCGTTTTGGAAAGTCATGCAAATTGTGCGAAACAATTTTACGTCGATCCATTCAGAAAAAAAGGTGCGTGTAAACGGAATAAATTTGTCGTTGAATCGTATCCACTGTTCTCTAATCGAATGTGTGTAAAAAAAAAAGATAATAATTTATCAATAGTGATACAGTATACAGATGTAGAAAATATTTCATAATTCGACATAAAGAAATATTTTTACGTGAAAAATTTAGATTAATTAATAAAGCTAGTAGTATAGTTATTTTAATCATTAAAAAGTAGCTGAAGTTATTTTTAATCGTTAATAATTCAAATATTTAAATAGTGATAAATATTAATATCTACCCGTGCGTTAAATAAATAATAATATTTATGTATGCATTTTTTTTTTGCTTCTGAAGAAATAAAGATATATCTGTAATAAGTATTAGGTTCATAACAATAGTCTGGCTATTTTTATTATAAATCATTAATCATCAATAGGAAAAAATTTTGAATATTTTTAAATTTATTACAATGATTGAATCAGTAGTATTAATAAATTTTATTATTTTTTATTTATTATATTTTTAAATAAATTATATTATATTTTATTAATATTATTAATTGTTAAATAATATAATTTTAAGGATCTATATTTATATACATTTAAGGAATTAGGCAAATTAAGTATATTCATCTGTCTATTAAAAACATGACTTTTAGATTTATAATTTAAAGTCTTTCTTTGATCAAGCACGTGCTCGATCGAGCTCCCTGGAAACGCGATCCGTGGATTATCTTTCGTGCAAGATATACGGGACTTAATCTGACCGGGGTAGAGAAAAAGAGTCGAGCGATAACTCAGATCCGACATGTTTGTCACCGAGTCACGTGAGAATCTAGGAATTTCTACGCGTTTCCCCGATCCTACACTATATATGTGACAACTGAATCGAACGCAAGAGCGATGTTTCGTCAACGTTTGACGTTCTAACCTCGAAAAAAAAGAAATCATACTCGTGATACCGATAACAACGAGCAATCGTGTTATTAAACGTTACATTTACATTTATTGTTATCGTTAACACGTTGAATGCCACGGGGGTCACCGGTGACCGGCACTCAACTTGACGGTGGCGCCGCAGGGGTCATTTGTGACCGTCGCGCTCAAATTGGTAGAAATACATAATTTGGACAAATTTCAATACTTATCAATTTTTCATTATTATCATTGTTAATGCAATGTTATGCAGAAATCAATGCAGTATAAAACATCTAGAAATAGTTATACAGTAGATTATATTTCAACATTATATGTATCGTATAATAGAAAATTGGCGCCACGGGCAAACCTTGTAAATTTGGCATGGCATCAATGTGTTAACACTAGATTTATGGATATCTTTTTGTATATACATACTTTTAACTCTTTCCACTCGAAAGGTGACTATAAGTCACCAAGTAATAATTTTGCAAATTTTCAAACTCAAGAGTTTAAACAATCGTATAAGTAAATTTTAGTATATTGCTAAACTAAATGAAATTAAATTCAATACGTGTGATATTTAACGCGAGTGAATCTTATTAAATACTTTACACTTGAAAATCATTGAAGCCCCTCGAGTGCAAAGGGTCAATTTACATATATCAAGTAATAGATAAATTCATCGAACAGAATTTGAAATTCCAGAGCTGAGAGGGAAATATATTTAGGTATATTTGTATTGCTCCATCGATAAAAGGCACAAAAAATTGGTTAATTAGTAATAATAATTATTTTTGCAAATTTTGCTCATGGAATCCAAAACTCGTGCAATCGACAGGCCCCGTAAACCTAGTGTTAAATTTCGTTTCGACGCGAAAGTATCGATATTTCACGGAATAACAGAAAAAAAAAATGGAGCAGGTAAGTACTTGTACGTTGGCGAACACGGTTTCGGTAGTTTGGGAAACAAAAATCGGAAATAACGACGCAGAGAACGGTTAATGAGTCAATACGCGTTAAGTGTCCCCCCTCCCCGTCCATCTGGCAACTTTTATGAGCGCAAGTCCCCCAACCCCCCGCCCGACGAAAATTCGTGTAACTCTTTCAATTAAAACTTTCGCGCGCGGCTCATCTTCCCCCCACCACTGCCGCGCCGCTTCGCTTGCCACTCCAAAAAACATGGAGTGGGAAAAAATTAGAGTGCAACGGGATAATGAGGTGCACAGGGGGGTACGAACGCGACCTGGCGGTGGAAAACTCCAATTTCTCCCTCGATTTTTATCTTTTGCCGTATATTCTGAAAATTCCTTTTCTCGTTCGCTTTCGTAACATTTCTTTTTTTTTCTCTCTCTGCTCATATCGTTCACGGATGGAGGACATCGGGACAATTACATTGTGTGTACCGTGTTGTCACGGAGAACATCACGATTTTCAGGTTCGAATCGGTGGCCCGCGAAATTTAAACGTTGACTTTAACGATTTAAGGGTTTAATTAACCCTTTGCACTCGAGAGGTGCACTGTGAGTCGTCTGATGATGCTAACTTCAAAAATATACAAATTCGAAATATTTACTGAGATTCACCTATATTACACGTGATTTAGTTTAGTTAAATGATATACTAAAATTTACATATATGACTAACCTCTGAATCTGACTAATAAACAAAATTTGCGAAATTGCCTCTCGATCACGAAGGGTTAATAAATATAAAAAATTAACGGAATGCAGTAAAAATTTAAGCCCTAACTCATACACATAGTGAGCTCAAAAATAATTCGTCCTTCCCTTCCCCCCTCCGGCCCGTTGTCCAATCAGCCCACTTAATCGCTGGTTTTTAAAATTTTGGAAGATATGATTTGGTGACTAAGAGTCACCTTTCGAGTGCAAAAGGTTGATTTACTATAGAGTCTCACGGATGGAAAATAACAATTCACGTGGCGATACAGTAAAGCAATTGATCGACTCACCTTGTGATGCTGCATGATGGCAGTGGCCTTTCGCTTGGCGGACATATTCAGTCCCGGCGCGCGTGTTTTTCTCCTTCTCGTGTAGCCAGCAACTGTGCTTCCGTCTCTTTTGTTCTGTACCTCTTCCTCGCCCCGATTATCTCTGCCTTTCCCTCGCTGACGCACCCCCGAAAGCACAGAATCTCGGGAAACAACAGGCGGAGTCGATGCTCTCTTTTCGTTTCACTTCCCCCTTCGCTCGATCCTCGTCGCTGTCCTTGTCGTTCGTCGGCCGCGGAACGATAACATGAATGGCAAATACGCGTATGCAAACGTGTACGTTACCAGCGGTTGTACGGAGAAAGAAAGACTTCTCGAATTGGCCGCAGCCAAGCACGTTTCACTCTCAAACTTTTCTTAAAGTTCTAGTTGTGTCTCTGTCCGATACTCGCGCGACCGTCTCGTTCCAGTTGGACGCGTACACACAACGCGGTCTGTCTATCTATCTGTCCTTGTCGCGCGCACACAGTCCGCGAACTTTAAGCTCGCGCACAACAAACCACGCAAGGCGGCGCCGCGAGCTGCCGCGATAAAATTCCCGCGGTTACCGCAGGTAACTAGTGTCGAAGCGCGGTGTGTAGGTGCTGGTGACAAAGGGGGCAGCGATGTGTGTTGCCCGCGCAAAAAACTATCCCGTGGTCGTAGCCGTCGAGCGATTTGGTGTTCCGCTCACGTACGCGATACTCCACGGACGAGCTGCGTCTATAAAGTCCATCGGGCCGATGCAACACTGCCTGGAATCACGATCAGCTGGTCGATTGAAAGGTTCGTGCGGCAACACGGGGACAGTCGGTGCACTAGTGTTTGTGGTAGCCCACAACTTGCGTGAACACGTTCTCGGAAGAAATGTCGTGTTCGATGAGCGAGCACGATAATCAGTGTCTTCCAGTCTCGGGAAACGTCCACACACGGGACGGCTGGCGTGTAACACCAAGGACGGACAGGCCGTGGGATATAAATAAACAGCGAAAAAAGTCACGCTTTACAGGTACGATATATCCTGTTTTTACCTGCGTATGCACACACGTTGCGTGCCCGCGCACGCCGCGAGTATTCGACTGCTGTGAAAAACCGTCCAGACACTGTGGTGCACTGTGTGAGATCGTTCCTTCCCGTTCGCGCCACCCACTCGACTCGACTGACGTCTACTCCTACTTGCACAATGACAGATGATACGCGAGTGCGTAAAAACAAACGCGTCCGTACTCCGTGTACTCCGTTTCTAATGCGAGTGGTGAGAGAGCGCCACGCTCCTAGACGAAATCATAGAACATCCTCACATCACGAGCGCTCACGGCAAACTGGCGACTGTCGACGCGGCGGCGACCCCCCTCCCCTCGTCACCTCGCCCATTCCACTGCTCTCCTCACCGCCTCCGCGCCGCTCCCCTGTTCCTCTCGACTCCCCCACGTCTCCTCACCCCAACCACATCGACCTCACTCCACGTTTCAACTATACCCCACTCCTCCCTTCTCTCTCTTCCCCGCGCCGGTACCCATCTCGTTTCTCCCTCGCTCCCTACCGCACCCCCTCCCCGGTCCCCGGCACTGTACCCCGGCCCCTTTTCCCGTTCCCTCGGTCCGTCTCCGTCTCTCCCTCATGCCGCGCCCTGCTATGACCCGTACACCGCTCTTGCTCCCCAGAGCGGTCCTCCTCGAACGCGTCAACCCTCTCTCCTTCACCCCTGGTGTTCCTTTCTGGTCTCCGTCCCTATCTCCCTTGCTCGCACGCTCTTACCGTGCCTCTCTCTTCGTCCCCCGTACACCGTGTCCATCTCCGTCTCCGTTCAGCCAGCTGTCGTCCGTCTCGGTCTCCGTTTCCATCGTTCCAGCGCCCTCGCCGGTTCGCCCCGACCCTCCCCGGCCCGCGGAGGCGGTAAGGTAGGGTCTGTCACCGTCAGAACACCGAAGGGGCCGGTGGACGGGTAACTCTCCGAGGGAAAGGCGGAATCGAAAGGGGCGCAAGGGGCCGCACACGGGCATCCGCAGGGCTCTCGGGGGGAAGAGGGCCAAGAGAGAGAGTACCTTTGGTTCTGTGCGATGGGGTGAAGGGGGACACGGCGTTGGGAGCGTTGCGCGCCGGGGGGCAGTGGGGAGTCGGCACTCATCGGCCGAAGGGGCTTCCACGGGTGTGTTAGGCTTGTGCTTAGGAGGGTATGTGCTTGCTGCACGCCACTGCTAGGCTCTTTCTCTGTATGAACACGTCCCCGTTGCGACTGTATAGATACGTGGACGGTCGTACACAGGATCCGTGTACGCTGCTCTCCGTTGCTTGCCATCTATCTGTACGCCTATCTCTGTACTCTCTCTCTCTCTCTCTCTTTCTCCTCGGGGCAGGCCACTGCTGTGTGCGATATGCTGTTACGCGCGAGTCCACTCTCCTCGTGTGTGAGCACCGCGACATATACACGCTTGATGATGACGAGTTATCCAAGAGGCGAGTGCGTGATCCACCGCGGCGCTCTTTAATGCTCCGTCTTTCGAATTATTGGCTGGTGGAGGTAACAGCCATTGCCTTGACCACCTGCGGGCTTGATAAGGGAGGTCGCGTTTAGAAGGGTGTCCCGCTTTCATGGTTTTCACTACCTGATCTTTGTTCAAACCGAACCTGTAAAAATACAGGGGTCTTAAGAAAGACCTGTGTCATACATTAAGTGTACGCAAACGTTCTACCCTTGGTAGATTTATTTATTTCTGTTTCATCAAAAAGAACGAGCAAATACAACACTTAGTATACATGGAACTGAATTGTCATTATAAAGTAGCAGTATTTTCTATAGAATTAGCTGTGACTGTACCAACCATTATACATTACTCTTCTAGATGTCAGTTCATAAAATGGACATTGCAAAATCTATGTATAATTTCTTCAACACCCTACACTTTCGATATTTTTGAAACATTTACCCCAAATCTAACGATAATGCATAACATACAGCTGATACAATATAAAATCGTCTAACAACCCACAAAATCATCATTACTCCTTTCATTCCGTTTCGACCAATGAAACCAATCAGTTTGAAGTGCTATCCGCCCCTTCCTACGCGTTATATCGCCCGACAGGGCTGTCCGCCCTGCTTCGGAAGGGGCGTCCGCCGTTTTATTAGCGACTTCATATTTCATTCGTGACGATCTCCTCTCCGCGTCGAAACGAAGGCGTCACGACGAGTGCCAGTCTCTTTATATCAGGTAATCAGATTAAAGCGTGTCTGCGGTACCCTTTTTAAACGGCGCTCATTAACCGACGAATTGAAAAGTCGCGAACGGCGGATGGTCGGGGTGGGGGGGTAGGTTGGGAAGGGGTGGCAAAGCTGCGTCCCTATAAAAGCGAGACTGTTCGTAATTCCTTTGTCGCTTCGTCGATAAGGACAGCGAGGGGAGGCTTATCGGCGGCGCCCGCACACGCGATAACGATCTAAGCAACAGTTTGTGTGGGAGGGTTGGGAGGGGGGGTAGGGGGTGGCGAAAACTTCGGGAGACGATGTCGTGTAAAAAAGCTCGGAACTTTCCGGTGAAAGTGCGATCCTCCGCCTTTCAATTCGACCGCCACCGTTATCTGGACGGGGGTGGGGGGTGGGGGGTGCATCCCCCGACTTCTGGCTGTGTACGTAGCAGAAATTGCACGTTCGATTGACCGCTTTTTGCGTTTCCCCTCACTTCCGCAATTGGAAACGATTGTCTTGCTTGCTGTTGCTTTCCGGCTCCTTCGTTTCTCGATCCAAAGCCTGGGAAGAGTTGAAGGAACTTCAACGCCGTTTGAAACTCGAAGGGATATTCGAAGTATTTAAGTAAAAGAACCGGCTCGCGTCGGTGGGACGGTTCGAGGTACCTGAGTGATTCAAATCGCTTGACTAATCTAAGGGTGGCTTGTAGGTACGTCTTCGTTTAACGGTAGTTCTTAATTTTTTTTTGAAGAATTAAGAAACTTTTTTTTTAATATTGAATATACAATATAATAATTTTTTTAAATATTTAATACAGATATTTACCACTTCATTTATGAAAACGAGTCTTAACCTCTTGGCTACATATGTGGAAATTCAGTTTTTTATAATTATAACACTCATTGGGCACAAATGTGGACGTTAAACTTTTTTGTGAATTTTTATTACTTTCCCAATTTTTTTTGTTTTTTTTTGTTTTTTTGTATCCCTTTTAATATAAAATTAAGTCATTCTTTTTCTTATTATAAAAAATCTTCTCTGAAGAGGTTAAGGAAGTTTTGAGAATTTTAAACAGTCAACGGTTGATCTTAGAATTTTATGTACAGTCATGTATGGAAATTTTACAGTAACGTCGGTATGCAGTGACGAATCATAACGTGCTTTCGAAAATAAAAATGTCGGAATGTTCGATGCACCGAGTCGAGCCTCTGACGGCTCTCTATAAGAACGAAGCAATGTTGGGACGAGAGAGCCTTCTTCCGTCACGTTTTTTACGAATCGCCTGTGAGCCGGATGTACAACGTCACAGAACCCTCACGAAAGATCCGACACAACATTCGTGTTCGATTTTGATTTCACGATTTGCGAATAGAACGCGATGAATACGAAATCGTTTAACGAACAGTCCAACTGCATTAATATATCTAATCAATATATTCATTAATACACTGAGTCTCGTCTCGCACCCTCGACCGGCTCATTTTGACGCGGATAAATTGCTAACGAATTGATCGCAATGATTTTCTTCGTATAACTGATAGTTCAATATTTCTTGACATATCTCTTGAAACAGTCAGTTTCGTGTACGGAAACACAGAATTTACAAAGTTTACATTTTATGTAAAATTTTTTACAAAATTTAACAGTCACCTCTCGAGTGTAAAGGGTTAACGTGCACGTATCCGATCGGTGAAAAAAATCGTAAGACAGTGGAATTCAGGAGCAGGGTAACGCGTAGCTTGGAGCGAAACGAGTCACCCAGGCACCATGCCAAACGAACTTCCCCAACACGCAAAAAGCCGCGAGGAGTTTGGCTTCTTCATCCAGCGGCGGAGGTGCATTACCCGCAGTCGCGACACGCGCGGGTCGCCCGCGGGTCCGCAGCGTGTCATCCCGCCAGCGAACAAAGGCCACTCGACCCGTCGCACCCCCCTCCCTCGCCGCGCGCTTTCGGAACCGTCAAACTACGCTGCTTCCCTCGCCACCCCCCCCCCCCCACTCCACGGCCCCGAACAAAAAACCGCGTCCCATCCGTGTGTCTGAAAGCGGTCGAATTAGATCTATAATGCCCAGAGACCCTGTCGCCTATCCCCCACCCCCCACCTGCCCCCACTTTCCCACCCTCTACACGTACTATACGTATATGCGTGTGTCCCGTTTTCCGATGCGAGCATAATGCAATGCCAGGCTGACGTTCGGTCGGCTCTCTGCTGTACCTAATACAGACTCGGCTCGTGGCACCATGTACTGGATCCATTTACGCCGCTATCGACGCAAGATACGCGCGTGCATTTCGCGCAACGTTCCGTGCACACGTGCACACGTGCACACACAGCCGCGTGTAGAGGCTCGTACCACAGTTGAACAGGAGCGCGTGCAACCTGCTCGCTGGGTACACCAGTTGTCAGTTCGTGTCACTCTGTACGTTTGACCGTGTGTGTATGTGTGTGTCTGTGTGTGTGTGTGTGTAGGGTGCTGTGTGAAGTCCGTTGCGCGTCTGTGTGTACACAGTGTGTCATCTCGCGAGCGAACAAAGTCCACTCGGCATTAGACACCCTTGGTTTCTGAAGCCTCGGGCGGTAGTCCCCTACCCTTTGCCGGCACCCCAATGTATCTCTCTCTCCAGCCGACCCACAACCTTCTCCCCTGAGCGCAACGAACCCTCCACCCCCCCTCGCGACCGCCATCCACCTTCACCGCCTTCACCTTAACCCTCCCTCTCACTCGCTTTCTTCGTTGTCCCTCTCCCTCGACCTTTTCCGTCCTTCTATCTATGCTTCTCGTTCCCTAGAGCAGCCCCTGCCGGTTTTTCCCCCACCCCCCTCGCCATGGTTACCCCGTACAGACCCCGCAGACCCCCCTGCTTCAGCCCTGGCCTGTCCTCCCGCCTGTTCGCCGCCCCCTGTACTCTCTCTGACGGCCCTGCTGCTCCTCACGGTCACCCCCATGCTTCCCTTCCTCCTCCTCCTCCCCCCCCCCGTGCTCGCCCCTGCTTCAGTCGCCAGTGCACTGCTCCTTCACAAAAAAACCCAAGTCCAGTGTGGGCGCAACGGGGGGTTTCTCCCTTCGCCTTCTTTTACCCTCTTCCCATCGTACGTCGTTCCTGCCGCACCTCCTCCCCCCCCACGCTCGCCCCACCTCCCACCGAGGTTTCTGTCCCTCTTGCGAGCCAAGTCTCATCGTGCTATATCTTAGTCCGATCGTTCTCTGTTGGCTCCCTTTCCTGCCTCCTTTCTGTCCTTCCTTCTTTTTCCATCTTTATACTGACACTCTGACGTGTCTTCTCTCTCTCTCTCTCTTTTTCTCTCTCGATTTACGGATAGTGACTCTCAACCTACGTGTCATTTAATGATCAGAGAACTATAAATGCAGCGGTGATGGCATAGTTACTGAAATTTCTCGAAATTAGCTGACGTTATGCTCGATCAGGTTTTGGGGCCTAATTAAACTAGTCTATGTTTCTAGAATTTCTGAGCAGTATACTATAGTATTTACTTTCACTTATGAATTGGTAGTTAAAATGTAGATAACAATGGGAAAGGTATCTAAGAAATTATAAATTGTAAATGCAATAAAAAATGGATACACATTCCCCATGAAACTCTGGGACTTTCGTGGGGCCCAGTAAATAAGCTTGATGGATGTTACACTATTATTTAACGAATTCATAGAAATTCATATAAGTCTTCTCGTTTTTAAAAAAAATTATAAATACAATAAAAAATGGATACACATCCTCCATGAAACTCTGGGACTTTCGTGGGGCCCAGTAAATAAGCTTGATGGATGTTACACTATTGTTTAACGAATTCATAGAAATTCATATAAATTTTCTCGTTCTTTAAAAAATTATAAATTATAAATACAATCAAAAATGGATACACATCCTCCATGAAACTCTGGGACTTTCGTGGGGCCCAGTAAATAAGCTTGATGGTTGTTACACTATCATTTAATGAATTCATAGAAATTCATATAAGCTTTTTCGTTTAAGACTGTTTCTATCACATTGTTGAATAATGTGTTTGTGATTGTGATACATCAAGTAGTCCCTGGGCACAATCAGGCCCAAATTCATCGCGCTAATGTAGTTCTTTGAGATGTGCTAGGTATGGTTGCCATATCGAAGGGGTGCTCGCTGTATCGTACGCGATCCGTGACAAACGAAGTGCATGCCTGGGGGGTAGTGCGGGTGGAAGTGAATCATCGAGCTTGCTGTCGTAAATAATAATAATGTTGATGGCATGAAAGATGGGAATAATAATAATCTGCTCATGAAGTCCAAAACCTAGCGTTAATCGGATGATCTCATTAGGATCGGCGAAGAATCGACGCGTTTCACGCTCGTAAAAGCGGACGTGCTGGTGAATTATTGTCCCGTCGCGGCGGACGCATGCGATGCAACGCGTCCCGACGCCAACCACTCCCTTCGCCTCTTATTACCTTGTTCCATTTACGTGGGCAAAAATAAGGCGCGGGATAACTTTCGATGACCGTTTCGCGCCCCTGATACGATCTATAACGCGTGTTTAGCTGTGTTTCGTCGTCATGCGACTGAAATTGAAAGAACTTCAATGAAAAGCACCCTTTTATACTTCCTGTTTCTCCTTTTACGGATTCCTCACAAAATATCATAATTTCTGAACTAACACAATTTAATGATAAACAAGTTATTTAACGAATCTTAAAAAAAAATCACTTTTTGGGGCCTGTTTGGAAAATTACTGCTCGAAGTGTTAATTGTGAAATTGTACTGTTATGTGTGTGAGAAAAATTGAAAAAAAATATTGTAGGGTGGGGGTTGGGGTAACTTCCCGTTTTCCTTTTCCCCTTTTTTCGGTTTTTGAGAGAAAAAAAAATTATAAAAAAATTGCATAATTGTATATTGTAATGGTTGTCATTTATATTTTCGTTGCTCAGTTCACTGGACGATTTCTATAGTCACATTAATACTATTACGACAAAATTCTGTTCGCAATTAAGGTACAGTAGCGGAAAAAAGTTTACGACGACAGGACAATGCAAAACATAGTTTTATGGTATGCAAATATTGATCATACACCTACTTTTCCCGTTTCCTTTTTTGTTCGACTTAAGCATATCCGTTTCTCAATCATTTCCGTTTTACGAATTCGAATTACATCGGCATCGATGCAAGAAATCGTACGATTTCCCTATCTTTCCCGTTTGTTTCAACCTTTCCCCACCCCCTCCCTCTGTATCTCTGCGACCCCTCTTCTGTATATGAAAAAAAAAAAAAAAAAAAAATTGAACGATCGTGATATTTCATCGTGCGCTTTTCCAAATATTTTTGTTTGCCCGTTTCCCCTGTTACATCGTCCAATTATCCTGACGTTGCGCCCGAATGGAGAGCCGGAGCTTTTTTTATTTCTATTTTTTTAATCGGTTTTTCATTTTTTAAGCTGTTTCGTTACACCTGCGGATCAATCTCGCGTGGCAGTGTAATGGTTATAAATATCAAATCACGCGGTTTCATTTTCTTCCTTTCAATCTCCGTTTTTGCAATCTTGCGGGATTACTTTGTTCGTCCAATAAAAAATAACCGTGGATTCGTACTTATTTTAAATGTGTAAACGTAACCATTTTTAATGCAAAATATAACTGTTGCATTTAATGAATTCCATACAGATTGTTCAGAACTTTTGATCATTCTTAAATATTTGACATTAATTATTTTATTAAATTATTTATAATAAAAAAGGGAAAACATCTTGTACAAAATATTCTAAAACAAATTTGTATTATTTTTCCTTATTGACTCAAACTTCATGTGTTAGAAACTGTCCAATTAATTTCCCTATTTTGTAGTCGAACCTTCAGGATTATGCATACATTATTATAAATAATATTCCTGGTCAATCTAACCAGCAAACCATAATACATCCTCCGTCACTAACCTAAACCCCATACTTAAAACTGTCCAACCTCTCCACCCACCTCGATTCTCCGAAACTCCTCGCCACCCTACAGAGGTCCCCTAAACGGTCCCATCCTTAGAGCCACGTCTCGAGTTGGTCTCGTCGTTTGAAATTCCTGGTCGGTTCTTTCAAAAACCATAAAGTAACACAGAGGAAGAGTCTCCGTGGTGTCCAGGTACGAGTCAGCAGAAGCACCTCCCCAGGCTGCGTTGGGCCCCTCTCCCTTAGGCCCAATGCACACTGAGCGTTTTGACGCGCTTTAACGATCGATCGTCAATTTTATTTCTTCCCCTTGACAGGTCGACTGCTGTACAAAAATGTTCGACTGAGGTTCACGACTATTCAAAGTTGAAAATTTGTAACCACAATTTATCGAGGCAGATTCGATTCAGCTTAATTGCAATTTTCTTTATATTAACCCCTTGAGCTCGAGAGGTGACTCCTAGTTAATTGTCCAATAATACTAATTTCAAAGATTGTCAAGTATAAAATATTTAATAAGATTTACTCATATTGAATTTCACTTGGTTTAGTTAAAAAATATACTAAACTTTATTTATACGACTATTTAATCCTTTGAGTTTGAAAAATTGCAAAATTATCATTTGGTGACTGACGAGTCACTCTCACTGGTTTGGAGACTGACAAAAGTCACCTTACGAGTGGAAAGGGTTAATATATAAGTATTATTTTTTAACGTGTAATTGATGAGACGTGATTTTTAATTTCAGTTTTTAAAAATTGTAATTTGAACAGTTTTATTGATATAACCACAAGCATAACTAAAAACGTAACCTTTTACTGATAAAGTATCCATGTGATATTCTTTTACAAGCACTTATCAATACATTCTCTACGTAGTTAGATATTTGTCATATTGGTTAAGAGTTATATCTTTAACCCTGCTGTAGGAATATCACAGTCCATATAAAGAGTTTTCTCCACCTCTTCAATCATGCTATAGTAAAATCGTACTTTACGAACGTTGTCTAAACGAAGGGCTTCCCCAAACGTCTAACCGCGTTGTGGAGGTACCGTGTTATAGGGGGTCGTTGCCCAACGCTGTGACGAAATTTCTCAGTGGCAGCACGCGTCAAAACGTTCCGTGTGCATCGAGTCTTATGGCCTCATGCAGGACGTAGCGGTGCGCAGATATATGTCCGGCTGCGAGCCACGAGAAAGAAACGTTCAGCATCGCCGTCACACATGGTGGCCACGTTGCCGCCTCCTCGGCGCGCTGCTCGCCTCCACCTCTAATGTATTCCCCGGCGTTAATATCCGAGGAAGGCTCACCGAGGCCATTCTGTCTCCATCACACGTGCAAACACGAGGTCCAAGCCCAGTCGTTCGCTATCTCCTGATACCTCTATCTCCCTCTCTCCTGATACCTCTTTTTCTCTTTCCCGATACCTCTTTCTCTCTTTCTCCTGATACCTCTTTCTTTCTTTCCTAATACCTCTTTCTCTTTTTCCTAATATCTCTTTCTCTTTTTCTCCTAATACCTCTTTCTATCTTTCCTAATACCTCTGTCTCTCTCTCCTGATACCTCTTTCTCTCTTTCCTAATACCTCTTTCTCACTCTCCTGATACCTCTGTCTCTCTCTCCTGATACCTCTGTCTCGTGGACACCGTTCGTTCGTTCGTGCGTTGTTTTATCCCTTTCTCTGTCTCTCTCCTGGTCTCGGAAGAGGTTTCTTTTTTAATAGCGCTAGAACAGGACCCACCGCTTTCACGGGAACGAGCGACAGAGAGAGAACGCATACACCGGGATGACTTTCAGCTCGCGCCGCTTCTTCTCCGACGTTGATTTTATGGATGGCTTTTGTGTCTTGCTTAGAGAACACGAGAGAAAGAGTGAGAGGGGGGGACGCTTTGTCCTTCCGTGGCGGGGTCCCCCTCGGCGCTCGGGATGGTTAGAACTTGCCGGGTTTTCAGGTTCCTTGGGAAATTAGGAGCCTCGTGGAAGACCACGTAGTTTCGAAAGGGTGTAGGAGGATAGCTTAGGTTTTGGGAATTTGTGTTGCGGGTTTCGGTTTGGAGATTGGTGACATTTCAGATTTAGTTAATATTTCAGACTTTTGGTATGCAGGTTAGGTTAATTTTAGCACTAGGTCAGTTTAACGGGTTCCAGACTTCGTGAGCAAAATTTGCGAAAAGAATTACTGTTATTCCTAATGATTTGTATTAACTTTTATCGATGGACTGATAGAAATATACCCTAATTTATTTTCCTCTCAGCTCTCCAGTTTCAAATACTGTATGATGTATACCTATTTCTTAGCACATGTGTATAGTAGAAATAGATACACAAGAAATGCCTGTAAATTAGTTAATGCATCTTTTCCATATTTCTTAGTTTTCTAATTGTATGCTTCGCGTGATTCTCACAAATAAATTCAGTATTTCACGATTTTCGTCCCCTGTGCTGTATTTCATGGGGGATCAAAGTGAAACATTCGTCTTGCTTGTAGATTTCAGTATGATTTGATCGATCATAGAGATGGGCAGATCGTTGGTGCCTTTCACTATGAAATCTTTGAATATGTGAAAGATGAATTATAGCAGTACCTTCAATCGATACCCACAAGAAATTTACATATACCCGAGGTACTTTATTCACACGCATAGTGAAATTACTCGTACCAACAGAATGGCCTGGCAAGTACAACGGAACAAGTGATCTTCTATCACGAGCAATAATCGAATCCCACGAAGTGAACTTCGAATACCCACTGAAATCGACTACGTGGGTACACATCGAGCTTGATCCCATCGCTGAAGCGTCGCCGTAATTAACATCCCATACACCGTGCGAATCTGCGGATAACGAGACCATCGTTTGCACACTGTCGCTCGGCCGCCCTCCCATGAGAACGCGCGCAGCCACGCCATCCATGGGGTTTTCATGAACGGGTGGCCCGATCCAACGCGCAGCGCCAATTTGACGCACCGTCGTCTAGTTCCACGTCCGCGCGGCAGGGGAATACCGAAAGTTACCAGGCGACCGTACGAAGACACCCGTGGCAAACAAGAGGACGAACGAGTTACTCATTGTTCTCAATTAGGAGGCGGCCGAGCCAGCCGGATAGATCCGGATCCATCCGTATGGGCAGTGATTCCGGGGATGATTGCCTGCACGAAGGCGTTTCGGTGATCGGATGCGTGACGTGGCCTGCAATTGCTAGCTTTTACCGGCGATCTTGGTCACACGCGAATTACTGCTTAGTGGCGGTAGTGTCTTTTCTAGGGGGACAGGAGGGGGAGCGTAGTTAGGGTGATTTGAAGGAGGAGCAATTGTCCCTTGAAAGGGATACGACATTGATGTATAATTATATGCAATTTATATTGTTGCAGGTCGATATTTCTCTAAGTGGAGTTTGAATAATTATAGCTTTTGTATGCTATTTAATGTGCAATCAATCCATCAATTAATTGCTAGGTCATATTCGTACTTAGGTTAATTTCAATTGCAATTTTTATTACACATAAGTCATATTTGCACTTAGATTAATTTCAATGTCAATTTTTATAACTGTGCTTTTTATTAAATATAGCTTTCGAATTTTTTCCTAACAGAAGTTTTTGCATGTTATTTAATTTGTAATTAATCCATCAATTAATTGCTAAGCCATATTCATAATTATGTTAATTTCAATTTCAATTTTTATATCAGTGTTTTTTATTAAATATAGCTTTCGAATTTTTTCCTAACAAAAATTTTTGCATGTTATTTAATGTATAATTAGTTCATCAATTAATTTGCTAAGTCATATTCGTAATTAGGTTAATTTCAATTTCAATTTTTATATCAGTGCTTTTTATTAGATATAGCTTTTGAATTTTTCCCTAATAGAAGTTTTTGCATGTTATTTAATGTGTAATTAATCCATCAATTAATTGCTAAGCCATATTCATAATTATGTTAATTTCAATTTCAATTTTTATATCAGTGCTTTTTATTAGAAATAGCTTTCGAATTTTTCCCTGACAGAGGAAAGAATAGTAAAATTATTCGTTGTACTGAATTGAATGCAGATCGCTCATTCCCATGAAATTTCATTAATCAATTTTATAAGGTATCAATTCACCGATGTCATCGAACGTCGTTCACGCGTCATTTTAATAATTAGCTGTTGAGTGTTCCGTTGAAAAGGGACGTTATCGGTGAACCGGGAACGTTTTGCAGCGTGTAAGATTTAAGGGCACGTATCAATTTGTTCTGGCCACCGTTAGGGGGCGGTATTATACGTAATTATTTCCATAATAATGAATACCTCGAAACTTGACTATTAATTACATTACGATGCGTCCGCTGGCTACCCGCCGTATATTTCGAGTTGCTCATTAATGCGATCGTCGATATCATTTCGAAAAACTGAGGTATCATTCCCAGCACCAAATTACATTTCCAGACATCACCATTATGGAAAGCATCCCCGACCAATAATTGCTATCGACAACCGGTTTAAAAGTGAGAGAATACAATTTCTGAAAAAGTAGACGAAACAGGATATTTTGTAACCTCAAATTTCCTCTCTTTTTTTCTTTAAACAGTCGATTTAAAAATAAAAGCTAAAAACTCCTGTTAATTTTAAAAAAATAAGAAGAACGTGTTCAAAAATAATAAATTCAATCTTTTATTTATTTATTTATTTATTTATTTATTTAGTAGGTAAACAGGGGAGGTTCCCTTGAAATACAATAAAAAACTTATTCCAAGAACAATTCTTAAATACTTAAAATACTTATTTATTTATTTATTTATTTATTTAGTAGGTAAACAGGGGAGGTTCCCTTGAAATACAATAAAAAACTTATTCCAAGAACAATTCTTAAATACTTAAAATACTTATTTATTTATTTATTTATTTATTTAGTAGGTAAACAGGGGAGGTTCCCTTGAAATACAATAAAAAACTTATTCCAAGAACAATTCTTAAATACTTAAAATACTTATTTATTTATTTATTTATTTATTTAGTAGGTAAACAGGGGAGGTTCCCTTGAAATACAATAAAATACTTATACTAAGAACAATTCTTAAAATACTTATATACACCTTAAACATTGTTTACCTTACGCTTATATTACACGTAAACGACAAAATTTTTCCATCAGTGGTTAGACAGTACCCTAACCTAAAAATGGCGGGAAACAGGGCTGACAGATTTTCGTATCAAAATCTCCAATTAGGATTTGCAAATGCTGACGGGACTCCGGTGTACAGGGCTGCGACAGCCACAGAGCAGGGCACGGTACAGACACTGGCGTGTCCAGGATGGACACGCGTGCGTGCTTGCGGGTGCGTGGTGCGTGCGGGTGTGCAGTGGTACCACCCACTGAACGCAAAGCCACTGGACTCCCTTTCGGCACAGGCAACCGAGCAATGGCCACGTTCTTGCACACCAGCGCGTTGCACACGGTGCATCCCGAACAGTGTGGGGAATGCACTCCGTGGACCGGCATAAACGGCTTAGCTGGAACGTTCAATTGCTGCGAATGGGATTCGTTGTACCCGTCGGCAAGATGCTCGAACTTTTAGAGCAGACGGATTGGGAACCAAATGATTTTTACTTGGTACTTGGATGGAATTGTACGTTGGTCCCAATTGCGTTATTTATTTTTTTAATACCTTTGTCAGCAAAAAGAGAGAGTTTTGGTTACAATAAATTGGAATGTTGAATTAAAGGAACATAATAGTTGCACTAACAGACACATGTTAGGTTATAGTACATATGGTAGGCCAGGTTAGGTTCTGTGTTTTCACATTTAACAGTGAATTTGTTAATGATGAATTGTTAATCCTAGTGATCAAAGTAACAAACCTAACCTCAATGTTCTGGTCATAACGATGTACTATGAAATTTGTTACTATTGTTTTATAGATCCAAGAAAATTAATATTTTCATCGAATACAGTAGCGGACAAAAGTTTAAGACTCTAAGAGTCAACGAATACAAATTAATTAATTTATAAAAAATTTCGGAATAAACAAAATTCGTTTTCTATACTAATTAATAAATAATAAACAGTGTTCTACCATAATAAGAATAAAAATAATTGCACAGACAATATTAGCAAACCATAAAGCTATGCTCCATATTGTTCTTTCGTCTTAAACTTTTGTCTGCTACTGTACGTGCGTTATCTACCCAAACATAACCTCTATTCTCAATCGCGTAGGTCCAAAGGGATCCAAAGCAGTTTATAAACAAGAAATCGCGACGAACAACCCATATGGGTACTCTCAATCCCTTCCCCCTTATTATTCTCTACTTTCTACATGGCAATTTCGCTAAAAACCGTTTCGCAACAATAAAATGGCCGACCGATCTAATTGACCGTAAAACTAGACTCTCGCAGCGAGCGTCTCCCGCGCGCAGGAGGTGCAAAACGATGAAAAAGTGAAATTTAATCAAGCGGTCACAGGCAGAGAGGGTACAACGTACCTCAACCAATGTGGAATGATCTAGCCAGGCTGTTGAGGCAGGGTCTCGGTGCATGTACGCGTGTGTTACATCGTGCGTGCAACGATGCACCGCAGCGTGGTGCATCCCAGAGCCGTGCACCGAGAATGCACACTCTCTCTCTGCCTCTCTCTCTCTTCGCAGACCACCATAAACGATTGCACGCGCGAAGGGCCGCCTTGCCGTTCGTAAATCTGTCAGGAGCAGTATTTACGGCGGCATTAATAAGCCCCGGTACTGATGTAATCTGTCAGAATTCGTCGAATTGCCCTGCTCATCGCTGGGATATCCAGCTTTCCGAGTACGCGTGCTAATGAAGCCCAGGAGGGGGGCACGTGGAAACTTTGTGCAAAAGTAAATATGTTTGGGGTACGCTAAAGCTGCTTGTAAACGTGTACTTTGCGATTATTTGTTTCGCAATGTTCACCTATCCAGTAGTCCGAATTTATTTTAATAATTTTTATACAACATCTTGAGAATTATGATTCTGTGAAAAGATGGGGCTGAAATTTTTATCGATTTTTACTTCTGTAATTAGACAATTAATTTTGTGGAAGGGTGTCCTTTCTTTTAATCCATCTTTCTTTTTCTGGTACTAGAAATAATTCTTTTAGTTATTCCAGGGAGACAATTTTTTTTCAAGGTACTACGAGTCTTCTTTTTTGTGAATTTTTACATTTCTTGGAAGATACCAATTAAATACTTTTAATTAAATACTTTTGGTTGCTACTGTACATAACCTAAGTATCACAAAGAAAGAATACTTCAAAATAGATATCTGAGTAAACATTTTACTAGAAGGAAATGTTGATTTTGTTAATTAAAGGAAAAATTGATTTCCATATTTGCAGCATCCATTTTGTGTACAGTAACCCTAAAATTTCTCTCCCTCTGATGCACCAGTCACGAAAATCCATTCTAGGGATTGTGGTACGACATTTCTGATAACTCCACATTGCTAAAAGGCAAATTGTTTCAGTGAATCATGGAAAAGATAGTGTCTTCTACGCGAGGTCGTTGATGACACAAAACCAGCAACCCCTACCGCACTGCGCAAAGGGTGAAAAGTACGTACGCTCTACTTTCGGGGCGCATTTGCGTTTTGGGACACGGTGCAACTGGTCAGGGAAACGAAGTCCCTGAAGTTGCGTAGGAAAACATTTTTCGGAATTGAATACTTAGTAAATTTACCCCTTACAAAGGGATGAAAAAAATGGTGGTATAGCAGAATCTCAATTTTAGCCATTTTTTGGATTCTTTAAGTAATTTTGAACAGTTTATTACAGATAAACCAGGAATGTTAACGAAACATTGGTAAATTAAATTAATTCTAAAATTTTGAAGGTTAGAAGTTAATTCATAAATGGAACTGCAATAGTTTAGTATAATTTTCTATTTAGATTCGAGTTTGATCATTTGAAATTTGAAAATTTTTTAAGTTAAACGACCAACAGTCATCTCTCAAGTGAAAAGAGTTAACAAATATAAAAAATTAACGGAATGCTGTAAAAATTTAAGCCCTGACTCATACGCGCAGAGGGCTCAAAAACAATTCGCCCTCCTCCCCCTGCCTCCCCGCGGTCCGTCGCCCAATCAGCCCACTTACTCGCCGGTTATACTCACCATCATCGTTTCAGGCAGCACACGCGACGGAACAGGGCGATCGAAACGATATCCCGCGCGGAGAGAGCCGCATTAAAGCTGCAACGCAGCGCAGCGTGCGGCGCCAAAAACAGTGTGTGGCATTTCGTCGCGGCAAAAACGGAAAAGGAAAATCGATAGCGCGGGCAACAGCGCAGGGCGGACGGCCGGGGTGGCCGGTTGTGGCGGCAGGGACGGCTGGAGGAGGGATGGGAGGGAGGGGGGGAAAGGGCACGGCGTCATCGTGGGCAAACAGCTCGCGGGAAGGCACACGGAATGGCCGCGTTCCATTTTCGCCGTTCCAGCGGCCGGGCTGCGAAGGCCACCGATATACGTTGGCCAGTATTTGACGGATTCGCATACACTACCGGCCAAAAGTTTGGAAAAATCACTAGATCACTCTAGTATCATACGCAGAAATAAAAAGTTGCAATTGAAAGTAAATTGTTTGGTTACAATAATGGTAATATAAATGGCAATATAAATATTGAGTTGGACTAAAAGACGTTTGAACGGAACATTTGTTTTGGTTACAATAATGGTAATATAAATGGTAATATAAACATTGCGTTGGACTAAAAAACTTTTGAATGATACATTTGTTTTGGTTACAATAATGGTAATATAAATGGTAACATAAATATTGCGTTAGTTTAAAAGACGATTGAATGAAACATTTGTTTGGTTACAATAATGGTAATATAAATATAGGGATGCGATAGGATTTTAGGGAAATGTGAAGAGTGGTTGAGTTGTGCGATAACCATGTGATTGGGAGAATGTTTGGATTAGAGGGTTTCTAAGGCACGAAAGATGAGCACTTGAGAAAACGTGGCGACTTAGGAATTTTTGGTGAAACGTTATTATTAAACTATTTTAAATATACCTATATACCATTTATTGTTTTCCCTATGGGATAACTAGAGTTCCATTTCTTTACATCCTCCTTATCTTCACACCTTCCTTATTTCTTATACATAACCAGTTTACTAATTAAATACACTGCCTTTAACCGGTAACATTAACCAATAGCAATTAACAAAAATTAAATTATCAACGGACTGAAATTAAATTAAATTAAATTAAAATTAACAATAAGTATAAAAAAGAAAAATTACATTATAATAATAATAACCTTACATATTTTAAATATATATATATATGCCATATTATCTAACAACTTCACTATATTTTGCTCAGTTCTGAGCCCTGTCATCTCTCTACTAAATAATAAAATAAATAAATAATATATTTCAATATAAATTCAATGGAGCTAGTTGCAACTAGTTGGTTAGTAAACCTAGGGATATCTGTTGGAACCCAAACGCTTTACCGGTGAAAATTCGGCGATTTCGGAGCGGAGGAAGCTTTCGGTCGCTGATTCTAAAGCGATGACCGGAACCAGCGGAAGATTTGGTACGGGAAAGTGGATTTGAACTTTTGACTGCTAGTGTATGCGCACACGTTCATATGCATATTACGCGCATACTGTGCGTCCCGCTATGGAACGCTTGCGAGCGCGTCGGCCAGTCCAGGCCCGGACTGACATGACCGAGGCCGAGCGTGCACCGTTGCCAGCGCGACAAAAGCAATCGCCGAAATAACCGTGCAACTACAGTGTGCGACAAAATGATAGCGCAGCACATGATTTACGGTGTTTCTCGAGTCACTTCAAAGCGGTATAATTGAAAGTAACAATTAAAAGTCGAATTTGACTTTATAGGGAATATTAATGTACTTTAGTACTGTACGGTGCTATTTACAAAAATATTGGACAAATGTTACTGTCTGTGGAATGTCAACGTAAATATAGGGAAAATTTGTACTTTTTATCCATTTATCTCCCAAACTTTTGGGATCAGATTCGAATTTAACACGTGAAAATGTATAAGAAATCTTTGCCATCTCAAACAATGTAGTCCCTTTGATCTTCTTTTTCCTACCCACGCTATTTTTTCACAAAAAGGTTAAATTAATCTTTGTCTGTATTATTAAGAAAGAGATACTGCATACAAAATTGCGTGTACAAACTTGTTTACATTACGTTAAATTCAAGAAACACTAACAATTATATGTTTTGTTATTATTTTGTCGTGGACTGTATGTACCCGTGCAACAGAGGTCGTATTACCTTATTAACGATAGAAATAAATGTACAGGCAATATTTCTCAAACATGGTACTCTCCTTTGTAATATATTCTTGTCTTAAACTTTTGGCCACTACTGTAACTCATTTATGAGAAATAGTGTAATAAACAAATTTCGTATTCTGTACTAATCAATAAGTATTATATTACCTAATTAACGATAGAAATAAATGTACAGACAATATTTCTCAAACATGGTACTCTGTTCTGTAATAATTTCTCGTCTTAAACTTTTGGCCGCTACTGTAGCTCTCTTGAGCGCACAATATAATTCTTGCTTCCTTTTTCGAATCGCAAGGCAATCATTTAGTAACTTTTCAGTCTGAAAGGTACAACCGTTTCCCTAGATTCCGCAAAATGTTTCCATCGTCATTTCCTTCCGCCGAAAACATCAGCTACACCCCCTCTCCCCCTGTTCCCCCCCCCCCATCAACCACACCCACCAGTCTTTGCATATTTATCAAAACGCACCCCTTCCTCGGTATCAAAGGGTTGCACGGACCGGTTGCACAATTTCGACCTACATTTTTCTGAAAACATCGCCCCCTCTAGCGACGATTTCCCATTCTGCGCGACCCTCGTCCGTTTCAACCCTTCCCCGCGACCCTCCCCCGTTTTCATTTCAGCGGGGGCGTGCGCGTGTGTGCACGCATCGCTTCTTCCAACCCCCTTCGACCCTCCGTACGTCGGTAGGAGCCAGGTTCGCAGCCAGGGTGTGCAGAGGAATGCGTGGCTCCGAGCGCTGCGGCTCACCGACGCCACCGCTAAAGGTTTAATTAGCGAATCGGTTAATCCGATACGTGACCATTAGCGTGAAATCCAGGGGGCACATTATAGGGGGTGCAGGAAGGGGGGGGGGGGTGGAAAAACATCGCTGGTTTTTTGCTGAACTACTGTCGCTAGCTTATTGGAATTACCATTATCGCTATGTCTATGGCGTTGCATCGCTTGCTTGCTTGTCATGTAGTGGTGTTTTAATAAACAGGTTGTTTGGGTGACAAAATTTTGGGTAAAATCGTGTTGTAAGGAATTTTAGATTTTAGAATTATAGGTATTTTTTGATTTGGCAGGATTACCTGTAAGGTGGTTAGGATGAATTAATTATACTGGTTCTGAACAAAGAATTCTGTGTGTATTGTAGAGATAAGGACTTACAGAGAACCTATAGTATTTTATTATATTAACTCATCTATTAAAATTAATTAAGGGGGTGAAGTAATATTAATTAATTTTACTTAAAAGGTAAAAACGTGTGTTACGAATGTTTTAGTATTAATATCGTAAGAAATTAGAATAGGGTTTTTCTAAGGGCTTTAACTTAGATTATATTGACGTATTATTATAATAATAATTTGAAAATTAGATTCTTCTCAATTTCGGAAAAATAGGATAAGATACATTAATCGAGGATTACATTGATAGTACGATAATTTGAGAATTACATTTTTTTTTTTTAATTTTGAAAATGTGGGATATAACATTCTAATTTAGGAGGGTGGAATTATATTAACCTATAATAATTTAAAAATTAGAATTATAATTTTTCCAAAATGTGTCACTTCGTTTGGATTATTTTTCTTTTATTCCGCATATATTGTGGTAGCTTTTTATTTCGTTGGTGTTTACAGGAATTGTACGCGAAAAATTCGAGAAGACAATAGGACGCACGATCTACGGTTGTTTCGAGGGGGTGGGGAGGGTGAAACACAAACCGCCGCGTGCCAATATGGGTCTCATTGACCGGCTTCCCACCCTCCCTAGGTGAAGTATACTTTAAAAGAGGCTGGCACGCGTGCAACTGCGACAATTTATGCCCCCAGTCCAGTTTATGCCGCGGGAGGCAGGAAAAAAGGAATTCAACGCGTGTCACGAACGTGCCGTCTCGCGGTGCTCACCTAATGGCACCATAAACTCGCTTTAAAATCTGAAAATAGTCCCGTAATAGGAGTGAGTTTGCCAGAAAGAAAAGGGGTTGGGAATTCTTATATTAAATTCAATAAATTTGAATTAAATAAAGTAGCGAATTAATTGAATAAACAAAAATAAAAGAATATTAGGTAAAAGATAATTAAAGTTATTTAAGAAACACGGGGGTTCAAGTTCATTGTATTTAACCCTTTGTTAATTTTATTTTTATTAAATTAATCCTTTATTAATGGTTAACCTATTTTAAACCTTATTCAATTTTTAGTTCCCTAAGGAAAAAATAATAAAAAAAGGTAAAAGGTAACTTTAAATTGAAAAAATTTTGGAATGTGGTTTTAGTATTACAAAATTAGTGCTGATGATTAATTTTTAACGAATGAAGTGATGTCACACATTAAACATATTTTTTTGCTGTCAATTCACCCCCTTTCTAGGGTTGGAATATTGAAATTAGACTACCATCGTGGTCAAAATGGCCAATTTATAATTTTCCACAGAGTTTTTACCCATTTATTGGAGTGCACCCTTGAGAGCTTACCACAAATTCCTGCAAAAAGTACAGATAAAGATTTGTTTCCCCTATGTTAGGTACAGTCCACCCCAAAAGTCGTAGAAGATCTATTGCACTTCTAGAAATTAAAAATCTCGTCGTTTAACAGAAAAATCGAACGAATATTTTTGCATCGACGAGACAGAAGGGATGTTCAAAGTCACGTTTCATCCCTTACCAGTGTTTGCGCTCGCTGAATCTTATATCAAACGCCAATGCAATCAAAACGGGAATCGATAAGACATTGGGATGCCCTTAGTGGTGGCGTTTGAATCGGGGTCATCGAGAAATTAATGCACGCCAGGATCAAATACATGAAACAGCCAGAGCCTTGTTCAGATCTACCCTTAACCCGGGCGCCATTAACCCTAATCAACGAATTCCCAGCGAAACATGGTCACGTGCGCCGTTCAACGTGTACAAAAATCCAATATGCAAATCTATTCATAATATAATAGGCACAGTTATAAAACCAGCCGCATATTGTTGCTATCTTCTGTTCGGACCAGCTGACCTGGCGGTTTTTATCACGCTTTAATGCGTTCATAAAATTTAATCAGCCAAATCGTGTAATTATGTGTGGCGCGAGGCAAGCGCGGATAAATTAGGTGATACAATAATAAAACTTCATAAACGAATTTTTTGTCTATACGGCCGTGTTATGTACAGGGTGTTACAGAAATAGGTGGCCAATTTCTGATATCGTGTTCCAAACCTCTTAAATATAAAAAGAAAGTCATATTAACGTATATCCGGAATTTTTTGTCTATACGGCCGTGTTATGTACAGGGTGTTACAGAAATAGGTGGCCAATTTCTGATATCGTGTTCCAAACCTCTTAAATATAAAAAGAAAGTCATATTAACGTATATCCGGAAATTGTTCTATATGGCCGCGTTATATACAGGGTGTTACAGAAATAGGTGGTCAATTTTTCATATCGTGTTCCACACCTCCTAAAAATGAAAAGAATCATATTAACATATGTCCGGAAACTTTTCTATACGGTTACGTTATATATAGGGTGTTACAGAAATAGGTGGTCAATCTTTGATATCGTGTTCCAAAGCTCCTAAATATAAAAAGAAAGTCATATTAACGTATATCCGGAAACTTTTGTATACGGTTACGTTATATACAGGGTGTTACAGAAATAGGTGGCCAATCTTTAATATCGTGTTTCACGCCTCTTAAATATAAAAAAATGGCATATTAACCTATGTCCGGAAATTTTTCTATATGGCCGCGTTATATACAGGGTGTTACAGAAATAGGTGGTCAATCTTTAATATCGTGTTTCACACCTCCTAAATATAAAAAAAAGTCATATTAACATATGTCTGGAAACTTTTCACAAAAAAAAACATTTATATCTCGGAAACAAAGTTTTTAGATATATGTTAATGTGACTTTTTTTCATCTTTAGGAGGTGTGGAACACGATATCAAAGATTGGCCACCTATTTCTGTAACACCCTGTATATAACGCAACCATGTAGAAAAGTTTCCGGACATACGTTAATATGACTTTTTTTCATCTTTAGGAGATGTGGAACATGATGTCAAAGATTGGCCACCTATTGCTGTAACACCCTGTAGTTCGAGGCGATAAAGCTACGCGTTCTGGTGGAATAACTGTGTAGAGTATACAATGGAGAGGCTCGATTCATAAAGACGTGTTTTGAACTCCGGCCAGATAGTATCAAAAGCAACGTTGTTGCATAAAATGTGTACACGGAAGACAAATTACGATGGGAATGAGCGCTATGCGCGGTCGCGTAGTTATGCGAGTTCGTTCCTCTGAAAATAAACATTTTCCAAGAATCTAGAACAATTACGATCGCAAAATAGATCGCATAACTTTGCGTTAATTCATAGTACGATGAACGCTTGCACGGTGAATGAAAATCGTCCGCGATACGAGATGAAGTGGTGATAATATAATTGAGAACCGAGTGAGAGATAATTTAATCAACATTTATTACGATTAAGATCGATCTTCGATACCCTAAGCTGAGAGTTTATCTCAACTCAACGTCGATGTGATCTCTCGTAAAACGTAACTAATTGTAGGATAAATCTCTCATAAGATAGCTTCTAATAAGATGCTTCACTCATCATGTTAACACTAGGTTTACTAACATTTCTTGTTTATCTATTTCTAATATATATATACTAAGGAAAATACTACATCAAACATTTGAAATTATAGAATTGAGAAGGACAAATTAAATTCGAAATTTAATTAGAAAATTAGGAAAACCGATTTTAATAAACTTTAAGTTCGATGTCTCGTTGCGAATTAACACTTCTGAGTTCTACAATTAACACTAGATTTTCGGACATTTCTTGCATATCTATTCCCAATATACATATACTAAGGAATAAGGTATACATCAAACGGAATTTGAAATTGCAGAATTCAGAGGAAAACAGATTTGGCTATATTTGTACAGCTCCATTAATAAAAGTTAGTGAAAATTGTTAGGGATAATAGTAATTATTTTTGAAAATTTTGCTCATGAAGTTGGAAACTCGTAAAATTGTTATAAATTTAAAGCGATTAAAATTTATTTAATTTAATAACCCTCAAATTGCTAAAATTATTATTTTCACATTTCTAACATAAATTTTCCACCTCAACTTACACTAGCTGACATAAGTTTCAGACGAGACTGTACATCCATGTCTATACATCAATTTTTATTATTACCAGGGTGAATATATTGTTGATTAATTATCAAAGAATAGAAATTTCGTCTAATATTATTTTCTACTCGTTATTATTACTCATAATTTAAACGTTTAACGAATTAGTATTTACTTATGCAAATATTTCAATGTTTACTGTTTTATATTAAATTATTTCAAATTTTCCTCAGCTCTGCCACCTACGTTTGCCACTTCACCGCGACCGATACGAAGCGACGGACACCGAGACAGGCCGAAGATAGGGACAGGACACCTTTCACGCCCACTTCCGGCTCGAAAGGGTGCTCGCTACCGGACCAGGACAGATAGCACCGCTTCTCGAATCTGTTATCCACCGTGTGCTGGTGCTCTTGGTGAAGTTGTCGAGATTTTGGGCGAGGGATGGGGGAGAGTGGGGGGTTGTAAACACGAAGACAGCGATGTCACGATAAAAATCGTGGTAACTGGGTTCCAGGGACCGATACCGTTCGACCGGAAGCATGGCAATACACGATGAAGGTAGACACGTGTTCGTTGTTCACGAATGCTTCCAAATTTTTTTAATTCTGGCGCCAATTTTGATTACACAAAATTAATAATTAACCCATTCGAGATAGTTAATTTTTTTCGAACATGGTCTTCAGGATGCAAATTTTTTTTTCCATTATATTGTTCATTTTTAGTAAAAAAATTTGTTTACTATGGAAATCACACAATTTGCATAAGTAAGATGATTGTGAGGTAAAACAAAAATACATCATTAAAATTGATAAATGTTTATTTAAAATATAGTAAGATAATATTAAATCGTTATTTTGTTTTCAAAAATGAAGAATAAAATGTAATTGATGTTAATGATAAATTTGACAAATGGAATTAAATAGATAAGGGTCCCTGTAATGATATTTCCTAAAAATGTTATTTCCTCAACAAAGCGTTGCAATTGATTCTATTTGCTTTTTTAATCAATTAATCTTAAACCAGTACTGTTCAAAAAAATTCTCCAAAGTACAATTTTTAATAAATTCAATGCTAGCTCAGGATCGACTAATAACAAAAGTAAATAGAATCAATGGCACTACTTTGTCGAGAAAAAAATGGCACATCTCCCCATTCGGTTGGCTAAGTGTGTTAACCCTTTCTTTTTCTTAAACCAGTACTGTTCAAAAAAATTCTCCAAAGTACAATTTTTAATAAATTCAATGCTAGCTCAGGATCGACTAATAACAAAAGTAAATAGAATCAATGGCACTACTTTGTCGAGAAAAAAATGGCACATCTCCCCATTCGGTTGGCTAAGTGTGTTAACCCTTTCTTTTTCTTAAACCAGTACAGTTCATAAATTCTACAATGTACAATTTTTAATAAATTCAACACTAGCTCAGGACCGACTAATAACAAAAGTAAATAGGATCAATGGCACTGCTTTGTCGAGGAAAAAATGGCACATCTCTCCATTCGGTTGGCTAAGTGTGTTAACCCTTTCTTTTTCTTAAACTAGTACTGACTAATAACAAATACCGACTAATAACAAAAGTATATAGAATCAATGGCACTGCTTTGTTGAGGAAAAAATGGCACATCTCCCCATTCGATCGGCTAACAGTTAACCCTTTCCTTTCTACGTAAGATCCCGGGGTATTGAACATACTATGGGCAATTGCAATTGTTCCAAAAATGCACCCTTTTGGCATGGCAGCTTGCACGCCGAAGAATCCTCCCGTAGCGAAAGGGTTAATGATGTCGTAAGTAAGAACACTTGCGGTTACAACGGTAACAGAACGCTGAAGCAACGGTTGTTTCAAAAACTGGCACGTTCTCTATTGGAATATACAGATACCACGCAAATAAACAGACTTGGTGCAGAGGTTTGTTTGCAGCCAGATAGGATCCGGGATAACAATTTGTAACAACAAACTGGCGGTGGAATTTCTGTTGCGTGCCTAGGGCTGAGGATCCTCCCCCCTATCTCGTTCGTTGCTCACCCAGCCCCCCTTCCCTGATGATCGTTCAGCCAGAGGGTATTTTTTTATTGCGCGACAGCCAGGCACCAGCCAGCCATCCTGCCACCACCGAGACGTCCTCTTAAAGCGTTCTCCTCTTTTCCTTCCCTATTTTCTTTTTTTTCCCTTGGAAGGAACCGACTGCCTGCCTGCACTCACCCCTTATCTCGGACAAGACGCTTCCGTGAACTGGCAGAGATAATTTTAGGGTTAGAAGATACCAGGGAATTGTTTATGCAGTTGGGGACAGCACTGGCTGGGTGGTGAGGTTGGCAAGTGGAATTTGGTGGAAATTAAAATATTTTGAGGGATGCTTGGCAAAGGGGGTGCGGGGATGATGAAGTCATTTTAGAGAAATGGGTTGTTCTGTGAAAATTATGCTCTGATTATAAGAAGGTCAGAGGTGAGATTCTCTTTTTGATTCGAATTACGTGTATTTTAGGTTATGTCTATGTTAAAAAGTGTCTTGAGTTGATTTTTTTGAAATTAAAATATTTTGAGGGATGCTTGGCAAGGGGTAGGGGGATGATGAAGTCATTTTAGAGAAATGGGTTGGTTCTGTGAAAATTATGCTCTAATTATAGGAAGATGAGAGGTGAGATTCTCTTTTTGATTCAAATTACCTGTATTTTAGGTTATGTTTATGTTAAAAAGGGTTTCACGTTGATTTCTTTGGGATGTTCAAACGCAAAACGAATATTTCGATGAAGGGGTTGTAATGGCTGCAGATGTGGTGAAATGTTTGTGGAGTTAAATTTATAGACAATTGCAAGGTTAGCACTATTATTTCAGAGGCACTAGCCCTTTCCCGCCCTCAACACAATGGCTCCTCTTGGGACCACTTTCAATGAGATCCATAAAAGCTCGTTATGGAACAAGCGTTCCTGTCGTAAATTTGTACATTTATTTTTCACAACGGCAATAAAATCTCTGTTACATTTCCTTTTGGTTAAATTACACATAATTTACAATGGTCTAACCTCTTTCGTTGTAAACACCCTTGCCGCCATTTTGTTTTCATACAAACAAATTCATATTCATTTCCCTCGTCAAAGCTGAATCATCTATATCATTTACTTATCAACAGGAAAGTTCAGAGAAAGTTTTAATTAAATATTAAAATTGCAGTGGCAATATTTTAAATTGAAAATAAAAGGGATTTAGTTTAACCTATATTTCGAGTCTGCAGTCGTTACAAATAAGTGGTAGGATCAATCTCAGGTCCTATTTACCACGATCATCGCGCCGTGGGATCATCTTCACGATAAAACGTTTTATGTCAACGTGTACATCCCTATGTATATCCCTATATATCCCTATATATCCCTACGCGATCCCGCATTGTTCCGCGGTTACACGGCAGCCCTAAGCGCATCGGACTTTTCCAACAACAACATTTCCGACCCACTGTATCCATTAGCATTCCGCAATTATCCCCTTCAGAATCTCCGACACGTCAACTATTCCCATCAAACAATACCAATTCCCCGCGTCTCCGTGTTCATCCCCCATCTCTGCCACCCTATGCCCGTCTCTAATATCCGCGAAGGCTGC